>JADRCD010079683.1:0-15721 GCA_019843815.1 Montemys delectorum | reverse complement strand
CTTATCTGGCAGACTAGAGCCAGATAAGCTCTACCCCTCCCCATGCTGGGAAATCCATGACTGGAGGCCCAGGGAGAAGCTTCTCTGATTCCCTGTCAATTTTAAAACCAGTCTCTCTCTCCTCTCCCCTCCCATCCCCTTTCCCTCTTTCTTTCTCCCCTCATCCCCGTCCTATCTCCCTCTCTCTTATTATACTTTAGTATTGTTTTAAACTTTAATTTTATTGTAAGAGACTTAAACGTTGCTCCTCCTCCTGCCTTTATCTGATTCATTTACTTGCCTCTGTCTGTCATCAGACACGTTTCCTCTTGTATGATTTTCTATGGTTATCAGTAGTTGGTCTTGGCCTTAGGTAGCTCTGGTTTTTGTAGCTAGTGTGTTTGATGTTATTGCAGTTTGTCTTCACTTCTCTGAGAAATACTAGGGATTAAGTGATTAAGTCCTGAAGAGAAGGCCATTCACTAGCATGACCACCATATGGCAGCCAGAGTTGATCCCCAACAATACACAAATCACAAGTTTGAAACACAAGAAATAGCAAAAGGAAGGAAATGTGATTCTGCTAAAAGCTCACAAATCTGAAGTGGTTAAATTGAAACAACCAGGGATGAAATGACAAAGAACTCAAATCTACTTTTTAAAATGAATGATAGGGCTGGAGAGATGGCTCAGCATTTAGGAGCACCAGCTACTCTCTCAGAGGTCCTAAGTTCAACTCCCAGTAACCACCTGGAGGCTTACAACCATCTGTAATGAATCTGATGCCCTCTTCTGGCATGCTGGTGTAGGTGCAGATAGAGCACTCATGTACATATAATAAATAAATAAATCTAAAAAAATAAATAAAAATGATCAATAAACTCATTTTAGATTGAAATAAACAGGAAAATGAAGAAAATAGGCAGTTCATAACCTGGAGTTGGAGATTAACTACTTGGGTGAGAAACTCATCAGAAACAGAGATTCTGAAAAAGCAACAGAACAACAAAGTAGAAATCATAGGAACAAAAGCTCAATGAATCAAATGAAAGATCAGTATAGAACATCACCAATAGAGTAGGCCAGAGAACTAAAGGATACTGGGGATCAAAGGGAAGGTTGAAGAATTACTATATTTGCATAACAAAAAATTCATGACTACAACATTCAAAACCCATGGAAAATCAGTAAGAGATTGGACACGTGAATCTGTGCTGGAGAGGAGAGAAGCAAACTACTGGTTAAAATCTCAGAAAATTTATTGAATAAAATTATAGGTGCTCTTGTAAATTTAGGGAAAGAAATGACATATAAACATGTGAGAGTTTTAGAACTCAAGTAATCATGGCCAGAAATGAACATATCCATATCACATTGTAGTTAAAATCCCAGGGATATAGAAAAAGAGAACACTGACCATTGTGAGAGAGAAGAGCTGGATTCTCACAAAGGCAGATAAGAGAAGACATAAGAGCAGGAACAGTAAGTGCTGAGAGAATGGAAAGTGATCTAGTTCAAGCCCTGAAACACTGGAGCTGCCCCACAGACCACCAGAGACTACTATAAAAGTTAAGGGAGATATGAAGACCTACCATGATACACATGTATAAAAGGAATTCATCGTCATCAAGCCAGCACAACAGGAGACACTTACATGAAATCTGTACCTAGACAGGAAAGAGAAACACGAACATAAGAGCTAAGGAAAAAAAAAACTCTCATGAAAGAACAGATTAAGATTTGAGACATGGAAAAGAATCAGACAGGGTTATATTAACTCAGTTGGCAGCGGATGTCTAATATGGATAAATTAACAAAAAAACCCTATCAAATGTAACTCTGTGTGTATAAACAGTATTAGCTTCCAGGTTAAAATTGAGAGACTGGATCTGTGCCTCGAACGAACCCTGTTCCACAGCTCTCTGTATACAAATCCCACTGGGAAGGAGCTGACACACCTCAGAGCACAGGTAAGACCACCACTTCTGCTCAAATACCTGGCCCAAGAGGGACCCACCCTGAGTCCTCAGGACATAGGAATCAAGGAGCAGCTCAGGACAGAATCCTTTTGGTTTCTCTCTGCACACCAGAGCTGACCCTGTACCACAGCTCTCCATAACTAAATTCCTCCCTAGAGAACTGGTCTCCCAGGAGTACTGACACACAGGATTGCAGGAAGGACAAGCCAAAGTCAGAGACATCAAGATCAGCTAACAACAGAGATAAACAGATGGCAAAAGGCAAGCACAAGAACATAAGCAACAGAAACCCAGACTACTTGGCATCATCAGAACCAAGTTTTCCTACCACAGCGAACCCTGGTTACCCCAACACACTAGAAAAGTAAGACGCTGATTTAAAATCACATCTCATGATGATGATAAAGGAATTTAAGGACATAAATAACTCCCTTAAAGAATTAAAAGAGAACACAGGTAAGCAGGCAGAAGGCCTTAAAGAGGAAACACAAAAATCCCTTAAAGAATTATAGGAAAACACAACCAAACAGGTGAAGGAAATGAGCAAAACCATCCAGAATCTCAAAATGGAAGTAGAAACAATAAAGAAATCACAAAGGGAGACAACCCTGCAGACAGAAAACCTAGCAAAGAGATCAGGAGTCATAGATGCAAGCATCACCAACAGAATACAAAAGATAGAACTGAGAATCTCAGGTGCGGAAGATACCACAGAAAACATTGACACAACAGTCAAAGAAAATGCAAAATGCAAAAAGTTCTTAACCCAAAACATCCAGGAAATCCAGGACACAATGGGAAGACCAAACCTAAGGATAATAGGCATGGAAGGGAGTAAAGATTCCCAACATAAAGGGCCAATAAATATCTTCAACAAAATTATAGAAGAAAACTTCCCTAACCTAAAGAAAGAGATTCACATGAACATACAAGAAGCCTATAGAACTCCAAATAGATTGGACCAGAAAAGAAATTCCTCCTGTCACATAATAATAAAAACACCAAATGCACTAAACAAAGAAAGAATATTAAAAGTGGTAAGGGAAAAAAGGTCAAGTAACATATAAAGGTAGACCTATCAGAATTACACCAGACTTCTCGCCAGAGACTATGAAAGCTAGAAGATCCTGGGTAGATCTCATACAGACCATAAGAGAATACAAATGTCAGCCCAGGCTACTATACCCAGCAAAACTCTCAATTACCATAGATGGAGAAAACAAGATATTCTATGACAAAAATCTTTCTACAAATCCAGCCCTACAAAGGAGAGTAGTTAGAAAGTGCCAACACAAAGAGGGAAACACTACACCCTAGAAAAAGCAAGAAAGTAATCTTTCAACAAACCCAAAAGAAGATAGCCACACAAACATAAAAATAACATAAAAAATAATAGGGAGCAGCAATCACTATTCCTTAATATCTCTTATTATCAATGGACTCAATTCCCCAATAAAAAGACATAGACTAAGAAACTGGTTTCACAAACAGGACCCAGCATTTTGCTGCATACAGGAAACACAGGTAGTGTTAAAGACAAACACTACTTCAGAGTAAAGAGCTGGAAAACAATTTTCCAGGCAAATGGTCCCAAGAAACAAGTGAGAGTAATCATTCTAATATCGGATAAAATCAACTTTCAACCAAAAGTCATCAAAAAAGACAAGGGAGGACACTTCATACTCAGCAAAGGAAAAATCTACCAAGAACTCTCAGTTCTGAACACCTGTGCTCCAAATGCGAGTGCACCCACATTTATCAAAGAAACTTTAGTAAAGCTCAAAGCACATTCTGAACCCACACAGTAATAGTGGGAGACTTCAACATCCCACTCTCATCACTCAGATCATGGAAACAGAAACTAAACAGAGACACAGTAAAACTAACAGAAGCTTTGGACCAAATGGATTTAACAGATATCTATAGAACATTTCATCCTAAATCAAAAGAATATAACTTCTTCTCAGCATCTCATGGCAAGTTCTCCAAAATTGACCATATAATTGGTCACAAATCAGACTTCAACAGATATAAGATTGAGATAATCCCATGCTTCCTATCAGATCACTACGGATTAAGGCTGGTCTTCAGCCGGGCAGTGGTGGTGTATGCCTTTAATCCCAGTACTTTGGAGTCAGGGGCAGGTGGATTTCTGATAGGTTTAGTGTCAGCCATTGCTATTCTTACCTCACATGCTCTCTGTTCCCAAACCACACTGACAACTCATGCTGGCATTCACGACCTTCACACGCTACACCACTGTTCTTTGACATGATGCATTTTTTACTTTACTTTTGATTCAGAGGTTTCTACAGAATGGTGGGCATCAACCCTATTTGCCTGCTCCACTTTCCTCTACAGGATACTCCACAGTAAAATGTATGTGGAGCCATTAGATGCCAGTTTAAGTGAGGCAGAATGGAAAGTTCCTTTCCAAGAGTCACGAAACGTTGCATTTTAAATGAGTCTCAGGGACTGTCAGCCTCTCAGGGATCCTCAGTGTCTTAGGGATCATCTAGTTTGGCTTTTGTTTTCGGCAAAGAAGTGGTAAGTGATAGGGGGTTTCCATGGAGTAACACTCCCTACCCTAAACACTTAGGGCATACCTGTAAATATTCCCTTACCTTGTGTCTTGGCGTGTGCTCACCAAGCAGTGCTGGCCTGGAATGGCTTCAGTATATTGAAGACACACTGTCCATAAGTCCTTCTCTTCCCTGTGCTGGAGGAGACCCTTCACCTGCTCCTCTTCTCTCTAGCAAGCCCAGCACTATTCTTTGCTTTTCTCAGCCATGTTTCTTACTTCCTCCAGATAAGAAGGGGCGCTCAGCTACAAATACACAACAGCTGAAAATGATGGAATTTGTGGAACACCCAAAGAAAAACACATCCTGAGAGATCAAGCAAGCTACTTCAACCATAGCATACCTCATTGTCTTTATTGAATAACTGATGGAACATTGGGCACCATTGTCCACCTACCTGTGTCCTGTGATGAAGCTTAGATTTAAGGAGAAAACACAAGAAACCAAACAAGGCAGGAGTCTCGGATCCTCGGTGTCATCTGTGGGCTCTAGAAACACGTTTAGCTCTTGCTCCTGACTCTTTGCCATCACTGGCAACCTCTAGGAACCTGTCTAGGTGTTGATTGCTCTTAGGCCTTTGAGTGATGAGACTCATTATCTGTTCTGCACTGAAGAGTCGATCCACGTGTGGTTGATATGTGGAAATGAGATTCTCGTTTTCCATGTGTACCCTTCTGAGCAGCTTTCCCGTGTACCCTCAGTGTGACCCCATCTGACCCATCATGTCAACATTTAGAGAAACACATATGTTGATTGGATAAAAGAACAATTTGTTGATAACAAAAATGGTAGGCCCTGGATGGACCCACTGATGAAATTCTGAAGTTGTGCTAACTAACATGTGGACCTGGAAGCCTTGCTAATTCCTGCTCTAGAAAAGCTGCCTGATACTCTCTAGTACACTGAACAGAAATAACTCTCTTGGAGTCAGTGCTTTGAATCCACCCAGGCATTTGGACACTTAGTTCCCTGTTGGAGTTGATGAAGAGCTCTGGGGAGAGTATCCTTACTGGAGGAAGTACGTGTGGAAGCTGGCTTTGAGAGGTCATAGCCTGGCCTTTCTTCTAGCTTGTTATTTCTGCTTGTATTAGGGACCAAGGACGCGATCCCTTAGCTTCCTGCTCCTGCCACCATGCCTGCCCCTTGATGCTCAGCTTCCCTCTGTCTATCATGGAACAGGAAACAAGGAGAGCTTTCCTCCTCAAGTTCCCTGTGGTCATGGTGCTTTGTCCCAGCAACAGAAACGTCATCAATACAGAGTTATTCAACAAACCCAGCAGAGCCAAGAACAAACCAGCAGTGTTAACTCCATCTGCTCTTTCCTCCCTTGCCAGCCAGCAGAGTTCCCAGGCTCTGAGGAAGAAGAGTGTCCTGCCACACAGGAGGAATAACAAGCAGCCTTAGAGCCCATGGAACACAGCCCACTGGTTAGCAAAATCATGATGGGTGTGCTTGGAGAGCAGAGCCCAAGGACTATGTGTCCTGAGGACTTCCTGCTGGTGTAGTGTTCTGTACTGCTTGTGGCCTTCACTTCCCTCTTAATCTAAGAATTGTGTGAAAACTTGAAGGGGGCTTTCAGCCCCTCACTGGGCAGTATCCCTGGCACTCACAATAATAGTGCTTGATCTCTTTTAGGAATTGCTGCTGGAGCAGACTAATGGTTCAATCACCATTCTAGGAAAGAATTTAGAAATGTAGATTGTCAGCAATGACCACCACCCCTTGAAAGCATTTGGAGAACCATGTTAGTGAAGCTGGGTTGAGATGTTTTTGTTAATGGCCTTGATGTGGAAAGTCTTAGGGAGCAATATGAAGTTCAGAAAGACTTATTAGTTGAGCCAGGGACTTCTTGAGGTCGGGGAACAAGAATAATAGCAGCTTGACCAGCATTAGCTGATGTGCCTTTTTTGCTAAAGCTGGGCTCTTGGTTAAGTGATGGTTGATTTCTTGTCCGATGTTTTCCCTCAGCTCTCTGGTATGGCTTAATAACATTTGCTGAGGAAAAGATGTTTATTCTGAGGATTTAAAGTAAAAATTACTCAGTTTTTTAGTATGAAAGTTTAGATTCTTTTAAGTTTTGTATGATTGCTTTTAGAGATAAATAATAAAGTAATTGATACTTTCTTTGTAATAACAAATTGTAGCCTACCAGTGAGAGAACCTGGCTCAGAAAATTACCTTGCTTGCTCACACTTTGTTAATCTCTAACAAGTTGCTTAGTTACAAATGTATGTGGGTTCTTAGGAATAATTGTTTTTCTTTACCTGTTTTCAAAACTTAAAGTTGTGGGAGTCTGCTTGTTAGAGTTTGTTCCATCCACTTAATATGTATATATGCATATATGTATATATGTATATTTCTATATGTGTATATATGTATATGTGCATGTGTGTATATGTGTATGTTTGTATGGGTGTAAATGTATATATATATGTGTGTATATGTGTACATATGTTTATGTGCATGTATATGTGTGTATGTGTCTATATGCATATGTATGTATATGTGTATATATGTATATGTGTCTATGTGTCTATATGTGTCTCTATGTTTCTATGTGTATATATATATATGTAAGGTTAGTTGGAGGTTTGCTCCAGCTACCCCATGTGTGAATGTGTATATATGTATTTATGCATATATGTGTATTTATTGGAGCTTGTTGTACTTTATTCATTCACTGTGTGTGTGTTTGTATTGTCACCCCCGCCTCCGTTTTCTTTTTTCCTTTTTGCCAGCTTCCAAAGAGTTCAAAGAGTTCAGAGTCTCTTGTTGGTCACAGGGAGTACCAGCCCCAGGGAATCTAGCTTTTTTCCCTCAGAAAAAAGACTGGGTGATCAGTCACCAACTCTAAGGACCCCAGCCAAACCAGGAAGGATCTCAGTGGTCCCAGTCAGTCACCAACTCTACACCCCATCTCAGTTTACCCTGGATGTCAAAACTGATCTTTGACAAAAGTGCCAGGTAACATTGGAAACCAGTGAATGTGGTGTGGTAAGAAAATGTGGCCCCTCCCATTCCTTCAAGGCTCAGCATCAGTGTACAGGTGTGCATCCTGCTGCACGCAATCAGACCTGGTAAATTTGGCTGGCCCTAGCAAGGACTTACAGCTTTTGATTTGTTTATCACTTACCGTTCATGCACTGCATACTGTGTAGGCAGTACATTGGTAGCTTATGAACCAAAACTAGGTTTTGGCTTAAACTTCTGTGCTGAATAACTGAAAGTCCCTCACATTCCTTCTCTGAAGCATCTTTCTCACTTTTGAGTAGATGACGTATGTAGTCCAGTGCTCTAAAGCTCATGTTCTCTGTCTAGTTTGTTCTGTGTCCACCATCATTTGAACCTTCTTTTTTCCCCCTCTCTGAGGTCACAGAGCTTATTGGTCAGTGCAATCTCCAATTACACAGGTCTGCCCCAAGTCTTGCTCATAATATATACTATAGCTTTCAGTTTACTAGTTTTATAAGATTCCTGAATCTATGAATGAGTGGGTTTTTGATTCTTGTTCCTTTTCTTGAGGTTCTTTTGTTTTTCTGTTGGCTTGGTTTGTCCAACTTTGATATGATAGATTTTGTCTTATCTTATATTTTATTTTGTTAAAGATTTCAGTCATCCCCTAAAAAATACAGACCCCAAATGATTACATTATACAAGAAGAAGGAGGAGGAGAAGGAGGAGGAGGAGGAGCAGGAGGGGAAGAGGTGAGGAGCAAGATGACAATGATGATGGTGGTGAAGGAGGAGAGGAGGAAGACAAAGAGGATGAGGAGAGGAGGAATGCAGAAGGAGGAGAGGAGGTGTTGTGGATAGCCTTGGTCTTGTATTTTGATGCTAATTCTCCTCTCCTGGAAAGCACTGCAGACCAGGAGCAAATCACATATGCAGGTGCCTTGTGAACCTTCTCCCCACCTTAACTTTTCAAATAAAAGCTAAAGCTGATGATTGGGCAGCAGGAGGGAAGGTGGAGCTGAAAAATTTGGGGGAGAAGGGGAGAGACAGGGAAGAAGACTGAAGAGGACGGATGGAGGAGGACGAGGTGGAAGGAAGATGAAGCTGAAGTATGTGGCTTGGAGAAATCGCAAGTCATATGGGATCTAATAGATGGGAATAGAGTAGTGTAGTGGTAGATCTGCCCAATCTAGGTGAGTAGCATGTATACCAATTAATTGAGTTGTAAATTGATTGATTGGACACAAATTTCTCATAACTTGTTACTACATACTGTCCTTTAAGAGGGCAAGTATCCAGAGTTATGTTACAGTTTGATTAGGTGATCAAACTAACCTGAGGAAAGGCAGTCACCTTTCTTATTTGATCTTCATTGAACAGTCTATGCACCCTGCTCACACTATGTGAATGTCTTTTCAAAACTACATGTTGCTTTTAAGTTTTATATACTGTAGGATGGATGAAGAGAAAGACGGCCCTGGAAAGATTCACACGCCGGGATGCTGAGATTCTGGGACCTCCCATTCCAGCTTCTCTCTTGACTCTACTTCAACTACATAAAAGCTACTTTTTTTAAGGATTTGCTTCCAGAACTTTTCCAGAACAGCTAGCTTGCCTATCCAGCCTTTCAGAATGTTGTGGTCAAGGGGTCAGCTAAGCAATGAGCTTTCTCAGCACACAGTGACTGGAAGGCAAATGATGCCAGCTAGCTCCCCTTTGACAAAGACAATTTTCCTATTTCCCATTGGGCTCCCAGAAGGGAATTCTTCACTCCAATTCATCTGGAAGCAGACAAACAAGATCACCATCGCAGTTCCTTATGGTGGGGGTGGAGGGTTCTGGTTAATTTAGGAATTATAGATATGTTGTCATTTAAGGGATACTTTTCAAATGTAGCTTTGGACAGGGAGGGAACTAGAGGACTTAAACTCGGGGATTTCTACCTTTCCTTTCTTCTTCTCTATCTTTCCTTCTTAGGTAAAAAGGAAGGGGGTGGAAAAGGGGGGATATACTAATCTTATAGAAATTACAGAAATAGACAAATAGGGATAGGTTAGCAAATGTACTCTTAAGCAAAACATTACATAGCTAGATCCTATATTGGTAGATGTCCTTATAATTAATATGAAATTGAAGTTATAATCTCATATTTGACATAATTTGTCTGATACAAATTTAAGGTTCTCATTGGTATGAATTTCTTATTGACATAAAATTGGGATTAATATTGTTACTCTCATATAGGCATTGAGCCTATATAACACATTTGAGAATACTAGGTTTAGACCCAGTCCTTCTATAATTGTTATTATAAACTGTTTTAAATGATTACACAATACGAGTTAAGGGCCAGATAGCATACTCTTGGTTGTGAGTTCATTAAAAGGGTGTTTCTGAGATATTTCAATTAGAAATGACTGAGAGTAGTCAAGGCTTAACAGTTCAGAGAAGCCTTGAGTGGATAGACAGTCTTCAAAAGTGTCAGAAGTCTACAGAATATGACATTTATGACATCTCTTTATTAGTTTCATTTGACTAGAGACCTGACTGCTCCTGCCAGCACCCATTTCTCAGATTCAAAGAAGAAATTGGGCATCATTGGAGTTGTTCCAGTTGTAGTGAGACAGCCACTAGGCAGAAATTGCCTCATTCCATCTATAGACAAAATTGTTGTCCAGAAAAGGACACACTATGTAGAATTTTTGACTGATAATCTCTGCCAATACAGGGTGATCAGCCCTTTAAAATTCTGCATTACAAGGTACTGTCAGATGACCCTGGCCAGAAGGCTGAAGACTGATGCTTCAACGTTTTGAAGTAAAAGGACTGTCCAGGTGATCAGCAGTCTCTATAAATTGGCAAAGTTTTGGAAGCCATATTTTGTACTTCTCATATTTTCAGGTAATATTAGTTTTCTTGGATTTCTGACGGGGTTGAAGACTGATAGCCAGCCCAAGCTGTTTAACATTGAGAAAGATGATATAGATTTGAGAGGATGGTTTTCAGATGACATACAATCTGAAACCAGGATATGAGTCAGGTGTAGAATTATCTATTTTAAGTTAGGGCAAATGACAGAGGTCTTATTTAATTGACAAAAATGATAGACTAAGTGTTAGGTCTGTCTTGTATTTCATAAATTACAACAGTTGTGCTCAAATTATATCTGAGACAAAAGACTCTTAATTGGATGAAAGGGGGAAATGTTGTGGACAGCCCTGGTCTTGCATTTTGATGCTAATTCTCCTCTCCTGGAAAGCACTGCAGACTAGGAGCAAATCACATATCCAGGTGCCTTGTGAACCTTCTCCCCACCTTAACTTTTCAAATAAAGGCTAAAGCTGATGATTGGGCAGCAGGAGGGAAGATGGAGCTGAAAAGTTTGGGGGAAAAGGGGAGAGGCAGGGAAGGAGACTGGAGAGAACGATGGATGGAGATGGAGGAGGACCAGGTGGAAGGAAGATGGAGCTCAAGCAGTACGTAGCTTGGAGAAATCGCAAGTCATATGGGATCTAATAGATGGGAATAGAGTAGTGTCATGGTAGATCTGCCCAATCTAGGTGAGTAGCATGTATACCAATTAATTAAGTTGTAAATTGATTGATTTGGTAAATTGGGTTTAAAATTTACCGCAGCAAGGAGGGGAGCAGGATGACAATTGATGATGGTGATGGAGAAGAGGAGGAAGAAGAGGAGAAGGAAGATAATTAGGTCTGCATTCTTTTCAGATTAAAATGAATGTATGGAGGAGAGTTAGGAGGAGGAGGGTGGTGAGAAAGAGAACCTGAAGAAAGCGCCAGCATGCAGAAGGCAAGCTTTCCAACACGGGCTGCTCAGCTTTCTTGCCTCCTGTGACAGATGTAATGTGTCCTGTCCCCGCAGGCTCATGTGTTCGCATATTTGGATGTTCGTTTTCTACCTGGTGGCAGATGCTTTAGGAGGTAGAGTAGTCCTGGTCACTAAGGTGGGCCCTTAGATTTCTTCTCTGATCCTTTGAAATGCTAGAAGTCCCAGCTGCATGTCTCCTCTGCCATGAGTTTTGCCACATCTTCCCCATCTTGCTGGGGCAAACTGCTCATTCTGTGAGCTACAATAACAGACCTCTCCTCCATCAAGCTGGTTTTTGCCAGTTATTTGGTTGCAGCTACAGAAATGTCACAAAAACTCTTACAGCTACTAAATCCTGAAAACCTTGTATTAGCCTAGGTTGGGCTCAGAAGTTTATCTTGGGTGAGGCTCAGGTGAGTGAAGCCAGTGTTCACAAAAGTTTTTTATTTATCTTTCAGCTTCATTTGCAAGAGGCTAACAGGCACAAGGACTTCATGGGCTTTATTTGCATGGCATATTTTCTAGGAAAAAAACAAGTGAGGAATCCAGGCATCCTTAGACAGTCTTCTGCTGTCCCTTCTTCCCAATCAGCGATTTGATCCGAGAGTCCAATTCTTCAACGCTTTACCTTTAAGTCTTTTGAAGCGTTTTCTGTCAACTCAAGTACCTCTGGGGTGAGGTACTCCAGGATGGCTGTGCTATACACAGCAGCGGTCGCACCCACACGTCCATGGCTGGTTGTCCCAGGGAACTGCAAGCCGGCTCGCTGCAAGCGGGAAACCGCCTTTGTCTTGGCTTTTCCGGAGTCCTTACCAGCCTTACTGCCAGCCATCTCAGACTGCGCTGAAGCTCGGACCAATGAAGAAGAGAGGAGGCCAGGCAGACGCTCAACAAGATCCAGGCGCCGACTCCTCGGTCGTTATCGCAGGACTCTAAATATTCTTAACAGCTGTCCAGTGTTGGTGATTCCAGTGAACTGTATGTGAAAAACACAATTTTGCCTTTTTGTAATTCTATTTGAGCAAGTTGGAGGCTTAATTAGCCTTCCAACCAACCACATTTCTGCATTCGAGTCTTAACCATATTTAAGTGTTACTGTGACTTCAAAGAAGCTATTGATTCTGAAGTAGTGGGTTGGATTGACTTGACTATTTTAAAAAATCTGTTTGGATTTTAATTGTGCTGCAGAATTTATAGTAACAAACCTTTGGTTGTGTACAGACATTATTTCCACTCTGGTGGATAAGCTCAATAAAGGTCATATCCCAAACTAAAAAAAAACAAGACAAACAAACAAACAAACAAACAAAAACAACAACAACAACAAAAAAAACAAGTGAGTAGTGAGGATATGGGTTTTCCCAACACACTAAAACCAAAGACACAAAGAGCCAGAAATTGAGGTGTCGGAAGGGAGTGGAGCTGCTTCCTGAGCAGCTTTAAGGGAATATATTCATTATCGAGATATGACAAATGTCATGAGAATTTTCAATGACAAGAAATTAATTCAAAAGAACCAAACCCACAGGGAGGAATGGCATCATTCCCAGTGACAACTTTGTTATCATTCCCATGATTCTCATGCCTTTGTGACTCCCAAGTCACTACTCTTTAAAAATCAACATACATCAGGTGATATCTCTGGGGAGCCTGCTCTTCTCTGAGGGCAAATAGAGGGGCAGTAGATCTGGGTGAGAGGGAAAATGTAAGGTAGGGCAGGGGAGGAGAGAAGGGAGGGAGGTTGCAGTTCAGATGCATTGTATGAGAGAAGATTAAAAATTAAAAATAAATTTAAAAAAATCAACATATAAGTTGTATATATTTTTGACAGTACAGGGTACTGTTTGAGTCATGTATATGATATATTGTGTGGGTACTATTTTGAATCAGGTATATGATGTATTGTGTGCTAGTTAGGGTGATTAGCACTCTTTCCCTTTCAACATTAACTTTTTGAGATGTTGGGAACCTCAGAACATTTCTCTTCGAGTTCTTCATAGAGCACACTATTGAGTTTTGTAAAGCTCAGTCACGCCACGCTACGGTACCATCGAGGAGCAGAACTCATTCCACTCATCTGGCTAGTGTTTGGGTTCTGTTATCCCATTGGCCTCTGTGGCCTCTTCCCAGCCTCCCTTAGCCTCCCTTCCTGTCCTCTGACCTTGAAATCCTACGCCTCTCTAAATGAATTTCCCTCCTTCCCTTTAATCTTGCCTCGTTCTCCCAGCTATCTTGGTGTGTGTACAGTACAGCTGGGTGCACTCTTCAGTGTGTGGTTCACACACACGAACACTCCACATCCTCATCGCTCTGTCTGCTCTTCCTAGACCAGTGGGCGAGGCAGGGCCTTCATGTACATAGTTCTGTTCTCAGTGGAGTGTTTGTATGTGATTCCCAAGTGCAAATGCATGGGTCTATGTTTCTTGTACCTTCTCTTGACCCCATCCCTTCTATTGTTTTGTCCAAGTCTGATGTGTTAGGTTTTGTTTTATCTTATTATATTTTATGATTATCCCTTGGAATTCTGCTTTTTTGTTTTAAACACATTTATTCATTTTATGTATGTAAGTACACTCTCGATGTCTTCAGACACACCAGAAGAGGGCATCAGATCCTGTTATAGATGGCTGTGAACCACCATATGTTTGCTGGGAATTGAACTCCAGACAGCAGTCAGTGCTCTTAACCATTGAGCCATCTCTCTAGCACCCCCCTGCGACTTGTTTTTTTTTTAATTTAAATTTATTTATTTTTACTTATTCACTTTATATCCCACTCACTGCCCCTCCCAGTTTCTCTCTCCCACAATCCTTCCCCCTCTCCCTCCCATTCTCCTCTGAGTGGGTGGGGGCCCCTGGGTACCCCTGACCCTGGCAGTTCAAGTCTCTTCGAGGCTGAGGGTAGGAACTTCCTCTCTCACTGAGGCCAGAGAAGGCAATCCAGCTAGAAGAACATATCCCACATACAGGCAATGGGATAGCCCCTATTCTGGTTGTTCAGGATCCACATGAAGAGCAAGCTGCACATCTGCTACATATGTGCAGGGAGGCCTAGGACCAGCCCTTGAATGTTCTTTGGTTGGTGTCTCAGACTCCAAGAGTCCCAAGAGACCAGGTTAGTTGACTTTGTTGGTCTTCCTTTGAAGTTTCTATCACCTTCAGGATCCACAATCCTTCCTTCTATTCTCCCATTAAGCGTCCCGAAGCTCCATCCACTGTTTGGCTGTGGGTGTCTGTATCTGTCTCAGTCAGCTGCTGGGTGGAGCCTCTCAGAGGACAACATGCTCCTGTCTATATGATTCGGGGTTTGGATGAATGTGGAGGAGAGGCAACGGGAGGGTGGACGTGCCCCTGGAATATCAGGCTGATCAGGGCAGCTTCTCCTCCTTATTTTTTAATGAGAGACATAAAGCTAGTAAATATGGATGGAGGTGAGGTGAGGAGAAACTGGGAGAAGTAGAGAGAGGGAAATGATAGTCAGGATATATTACATGAAGAAGAGAAGTATTTTCAATAAAAGAGGAAAAAGAAAAGAGAAAAAAGAAAAGGAAAGAAAAGAAAAGAAAAGAAAAGAAAAGAAAAGAAAGAGTGGGTGAGAAATTGAATGCAATTTTCTGGTCTAAAATTGTGTGAAGATTTCATTAGAACTTGTAGCTTCAATAGTCTTATTGAGATCTACAAGAATGTGAGAATCTTAGTCCTTCAAAGGAGTTTTTCATTTCTTAGAATTCTTATAAGAAGGTTTATTCTGTCCTTTTGTGTATCGCTTGAGCAGAGTTTTTGGAAGGCTAAAACCATTGCAGATCAAACTGATATTGGAAAAACTGGTACATTCTGTGACTCCTTGCATGCATGAAAATGAAGGAATCAAAACACCCACTGCTATTGTGTGTCCATGAGCAAGTCAACCTTTGCCTAATTCTGGAATCCATCTCGTTTACTGCTATCCTAAGGATTTCCTGTTGTCTTCCCTTTCCAAAGAACTACTGTCCCTGTGTTGTCTTCCCCAGTGTGAAATTCTTTCTCCCAGAGTGTCCTATGTCCTTACAGATGTGCTCCCCACAGTCCTAATGGAAATGATCCCTACAGCCCTAATGGAGGTGCTCCCCACAACCTTAATGGAGGTGCTCCCCACAGCCCTAATGGAGGTGCTCCCCACAACCTTAATGGAGGTGCTCCCCACAGCCCTAATGGAGGTGCTCCCCACAACCTTAATGGAGGTGCTCCCCACAGCCCTAATGGAGGTGCTCCCCACAACCTTAATGGAGTTGCTCCCCACAGCCCTAATGGAGGTGCTCCCCACAGCCCTAATGGAGATGCTCCCAACAGCCCTAATTGAGGTGCTCCCTACAACCCTAATGGAGGTGCTCCCCACAGCGTCCATGGTTCTGTTAGCACATGGA
>JADRCD010079680.1:0-12757 GCA_019843815.1 Montemys delectorum | reverse complement strand
TTGAGAGGAGGGAGCCTCAATTGGGAAAATGTCTCCATAAGGTCAGGCTGCAGCCAAGCCTGAAGGGCATTTTTAAAATTAGTGATTGATGAGGAAGAGTCCAGCCTGTTGTGGGTGGTGCCATCCCTGGGCGGGTGGTTCTGGGTTCTGTAAGAAAACAGACTGAGCAGGCCATGAGGAGCAAGCCAGTAAGCAGCACTCCTCACGGCCGGCCTCTGCATCAGCTCCTGCCTCCAGGTTCCTTTAGGAGACTGTGACTGGGGCTAAGTAAGCCAAATACACCCTTTCCTCACCATGCTGCTTTTCGGTTACAGTGCTTCATCACAGCAATCGTGTGAGTGCTAAGACACACTTCTGGCATCATAAATGGTGTTTAAATAATTTTTCACTCTTTTCTGTGACTTTGGACTAACCTTCTTACCACTCCTGTTTAAGTGCTGGCTTACTTTATGACCTAGCAAGGGGCTGTACTCTCCTGCTCTGGTCTGAAAGGACCCCTTCAATAATTCAGTCATGTTAGTTTCTCTTAACTGGAGATAAGTATTTTGTCTTTGAAATATATTTAACTAGTGATGTAATCATAGAATCAGTTGGCAGAATACATTTTCACTGCATTATTACGCATTTAATACACAGCTGGATTTGCATGATGTCATGTGATTCTAACTTTAGGTTGCTTCTATTAATTTCAGCCTAGCATTTCACCTGGTCTCAAAAGCAAACCCAAACCACATGGGTTCGAAGGCATTTTACTTCTTGGTCTCCATCATCCTCTCTCATTAAGCGATGGTTTTTATTAGCTTTCACTTTATGTTTCTCTAGGATTTTCTTTTTGTCATTATGGTTTTTTTTAGCTCCTTCCTTTCTTTTACAAATTTAGCATGAAGCACACCCCTCTGATTCTCTCTTCAGTTACTGATCCCACAGATTGCTTTATATAAATACTTAGGTGACTTTCTCAAGTGTGTGATGGTTCTTTTTGCTGAAGGTCACCTGAGCCATCTCAGGTCTGTCATTATTACAAATCAACCCATGATTGATAACTTTAATGTATGTTGTCTCTTACCTACAGGCATAATTCTTCAAGGTAAACTCCCACAAGAGGGATTTCTGGCACAAAGGTAAATATGCATCTGAACATATAAGATATATAAATAGATTTATATATATAATATATATAATATACATATGATATATGATATTGCCTAATGCCCCTGTCAACAGGCTTTCTACAACTTTATGGTATCAGAACTTCTGGATCCACCTAGAGTATTCGCCTAGACTGCCAACGTTTTTCAGTACATAGAGTAGATTCATCAATAAGTCAGTGTCCTGGACCATATGTGCTGCTTTAACAAAATACCTGAGGCTGGGTGATTTATAAGAAGTAGAGTTACTTCTCATGGTTCTGGAGAATGTGAACACTGAGCACCAAGAAGATGGGCATCGAGTTGTTGCTCCAAGGCAAGGTCTTGTCTCCACATCCTCCTCCAGAGAGAAGGAAGGCTGCCTTTGAAGAGCCAGAGAACACTGACTCTACCCTGGAGCCCCTTTGCAAGAGTGCAAAGTCCTTCAAACACCTGAGAGAGGCCAAAGTCTTGCTCCTGCCCCAGCTTGAATTTTGAAAGGAATACCGTTATTTGACTACAGATAAGTAAGTCCCACCCTCCTCAAATCAAAGTTTTTGCCTATTAAAAAACAAACATTCTCATGCTGGGCTATACAGAGAAACCCTGTCTCGAAGACCAAACCAAACAAAACAAAACGAAACAAAACAAAACAAAACAAAAAACAAAAAACAAGCATTCTCACAATACCCTCAAAATATTTTATATTTTCAACCTCTGGACAACATCAACAAAACACAATAAGCTAGCTGCTGAGTGGACTAGGTGGGATCACTTTATCCCTTCACTGTGAATGAGCAAGAAAAGCTTAATTATAAATAATTAAGTGGTGCTATTGCTAACTTTGTATACGATTCTTTCTTAATTAGAGTTCAAAGTCAAATACAAACTCTGAAAGCACAAGCATCTGTGCTGGTTAGCTTGGATTGTTGGTGACACAGTCTGGAATCACCTAGAAAGAGAATGTCAATGAACAATTGTCAAGGTCATTGTCACTGGGAACAATGCCTTCGATAAGTTTTTTTCTTATTTTTTTTAAAAATTTATTTATTCTACACTGTGTGTTTGAGTGTTTATCTACATGTCGGTATGTTTACCACAAGCACACTGCCAGAAGGGGGGGGGTCAGAGCCTAGAACTGTAGTTACAGATAAGTAGGAGCTGCCAGGAACTAAACTTGTGTCTTCTGCAAGAGAAGTAAGCCCTTAACTGTGGAGTCATTTTCCCTCCACTGTGGGGTTCTCTTAATTGGATTAGTTGAAGTGGGGAGGTGATCCTGGATATGGTTTGAACCATCTTATGGGAAGAATGTTGGACTGCATAAAAAGGAGAAAGCAAGTTAAATACATAGAGATATTCTGTCTGCCTATTCTTGACTATGAATGTAACTAGTTGCTTCATGCTCCCACTGCTTTGATGTTCCAGCAAGGACTTTTGTCGGGGTGTCAATCTAGCAACGAGGAAGGGGACTAAGACATCCTATAAACATTTGCTGAAGGATACCATGCCTTTTACTCTTCAACTGTATCTGACGTTTAATTACAGTTACATGCTAGTTAATTATTACTGTAATTACTTATCACTTTAGCTGCACATCTCCGTGCTAATAAAAATTAAGTGATAAGACATGACATGCTGACTTGTTTTATTTTAAAAATTAATACATGGGTTAATTTCTTCAGATCTGTGTCATTTAAACTTAACAAGAGTTGTCTATTCTGTAAGATGCAATTTGCAATTTGTATTTTGTGGTGATTTTAAAAACACTGCTAACATTGAGAGAAAGAGTTACCTGAGAGATTAAAAGCACTTATTCTGATGGGGGACAGGGGATTGTGGTGCACGCCTTTAATGCCAGCACTCTGAGGCAGAGGCAGGCAGATTTGAGTGAGTTTGATTACCAGCCTGGTTTACAGAGCTAGTTCCAGGACAGTTCAGTTCCCAGCACTCACACTGTGGCTCAAAACTGTTTGTAACTCTAGTCCCAGGGATTGCAATGCTCTCTTCTGGCTTCTGAGGGCACTCCATGCACATGATGCACATACATGCATGCAGACAAACACTATGTGCAAAATAAAAACAGTATTATTAATGCATACTTTGGAATTGAATTGTGATACATTGAAGGTTAGCTCCTAATTATTTCAGATGATGGTGGCATTTCAAACCATGCTCCTTATGGATTAATTACCTAAGAAGAGTTTCCACTGGAGAGAGAATCAACACCTAGTGAGAGGACCAGCACAATTACAGGAGGATATATAAGGGTAGGGGACCCTGGGACAACACTGTGAAGAAAGAGATTTGCTGTGCAGCTGAATGCTGTGGAATTCCAAGGACCTCTGGCCAACCATCCAAAACTGGGAAGAGTCAAAGATGCATTACAGAGCATAGAGGGTACCTGGCCCTACCCAGAAGTGTGCTACCCTCCAAACTAGGAACAATTTAAATTCTAGTACTTTAAACAATAGTTTGGATGGCTGCCCCATTGGCAGAGACACTCAGCAGTGATATTGATGATCTGAGTTCAATACTCTGGGCCCACTCTGTGGAAGGAGAGAACCCAATTCCACAAGTTATCTTCTGACCACCACTCATGTCATGACATGTATACATGTAACACAAACAATTAATAATGTAATAAAAGTCTGGATAAACGATGCACTCAGAATGACCCCCCAGTTGTGGCTCTTTGTTGTAACAGCCCAAGGAAACAACACAGATGTGAAATATCCTACTTATTTAAACACTAACCCATGAAGCGAGTTATTTATGATGGGAAGTAAACCTGAGTTGGCCAAGTTATTTGACAGCGAGGGTTGACTTTGCTGCTCAGGCTGAGTGGAGGGCCGCATCCATAAAATCTAATGAGCTTAATCAGCAGCTCATGTTTTAGATTATGGATACTTTACACGTGGGGAAAGAAATGTAATGTTTTATCTGAAATGTTCTCCTGCAAAGGCATATTAATGAGTTTTAAGTTTCCCTGTCTTACTGGTGTATCTTGTTAAGTAAGCTGCCTCCCAGCAAAGGGATGGAAGGACCCTTCAATAGTGACTAAGTATATTATTGCATATTTTGGCTGTACACTCCGAGTCTTCAGAAAGTAGCCAATCCTTTTGCAAATTATGATCCCCCAAATGTGTTTTGTTGTTGTTGTTGTTGTTGTTTTAAGCAAAACTGAGAAAATCTAAAGTATGTCATAAATGATTTGTTATTAAAAGTGTATTTTGTGATGATCCACTGTGATTTGTGGTATATAACTGAGAAGTTATTGCTCACATTTTGGCATCTGTTTAAGATCAGTACCTACTCATAGGAATTGCCCTTGGTGCCTCTGAACACGAAGACTTGAGATGGTTTCTGTTACTGTCTGGTTCCAAGCCACTCACATCTGAAGCAATTGATAGAGTGGCCACAATCTCATCGGGAGACACTCTTCAAACAAAACCCTGTCTTTCCCTTTAATAATTATTTGTATCAAATTTGAACCTGATTCTTAACATGCACCAATTTTTGGAAATCTAGGCATGACAGCTGCTTATGATTGTACATGGGGATAAAAGAGAATGCCCATGGCTTCGAAGAATAAAAAACACCAGACCATTTCAATTTAAATGTTCTTTTGCTGTACGTCATGAGATGAGCAACCGTTTTCCATTTGTAAGAGCATATTTGGATAAAATGGGGGAAGCAGTAGCAAGGCAGAGCAGAGAGACAAGTGAAGATGGTTCTACTCTTAGAGTCAAGCTATGGAAGGATTTTCAAATGAATGATGGTCTTCCAAGGTCATCCCAGCGTTTCGGTCCCTTGAGAGACTTGTGAATGGAGCAGACATTTTTAATGCTACTTCCTGTGGTGTTTGAGGAGTTGTTCTCTCTCCAAAAAAGAAAACAGTTTTATAAATTAGAAAGCAGCTTGAAAGGTACAAAGAAGGTAGCTGTCTTTCAAAGTCCTTGCAAGAGCTTCTATGTGTCACTCGACCATTGTTCCTAGCTGTCTGGGGGAGCTGGCTTGGCCCCATGCCTGTGTCCATTGTTTCAGTATTGACTAATTGAGCCCATTCTTACACAGTTATTGAGTTAGAAAATGTATTGCTTTCCCCAAATGGCCCTTATTTTAGTCATTGGACAGTTTTGCTTTTGTCTAGAATTCTCTCAGTTTGGAGTGGGTTGGTTTTCTGTTTTGTATCAAATCTGTCCTCCGTAATTCTAACCCTCCCGTTAACAAGGGGGTTTCCTTCCTTCTTTGTGATTGGGAATGGTGGGCTGTGAGAGCATGCAGGCTGGGTTTCTTCTGTGGTGTTGCTGAGAGTGTGGGGAACTCTGGACATCTGATGAGAGGGTTCATACTAGCTGTGCAAAGCTTTATGTGTGGTGATCAGGAAGGGAGCAGTGCTGAAGTTAGAAAAGTATCTGATGAGGGAGACACAAAGCATGGAAAGGAAGTTTGGTTAAAAGCAAGTGTACTGGGAGAGACACAGCCAAATCCAAGTATTTCTAAATGGGAAATACCTGCCACATTCCTGTCCAAGAAGGACAGAAACCTCACTGGGCCCCAGACTCCTTTAAAAAGCCACAATCCAAGAAAGAGAGTGTAATCTCTCATGGATTCTCAAGGGAAAGTGTGTATGGGGTAATAAGGCCTGATATTATACCCAGTCAAATTCTGACCATGTATAAATGATGCCATTGGATACCCCAGGACTAAGGGATTCTCATTAGAAATCCACCTGCTAGGGCACTATAGTGATACTCAGTCAGGAAAACATTTTCTGTCTTTCTGTGCAAGCATGAGGGGCTAAGTTCAGACTCTCAACGCCCATGAAAAGCCTTGGAGTGGAGTGGAGACAAAGGTCTGAAATCCCAGTGGTGGGGGGCAGAGACAGGAGTACACTTGGGCCTTCTGGCCAGACAGTTATAGGTGAATTGGTTCACAACAGCTTCAGAGAGATTCTACCTCAGGGCTTCTCAACCTTCCTGATGCTGCCACCCTTTAATACAGTTCCTCATGGTGTGGAACCTCCAATTGTAAAACTATTTTTGTTGCTACTTCATAACTAATTTTGCTGTTGTGAATCATAATATAAATATCTGATATGCAGGCTATCTGGTCATAGGGGTTTGACACACAGGTTGAGAACAACTGCCCTATCTCAAAAAAGTGGAAAGTGAGCCCCTAGCTTCCACAGCACATGTGCACACATGAACATGTGTGTGCATGCCACCCTCCCACCCCCAGAGAGAGAGATCTCCGCATGTTCTCAGATAGCTGTGATTTCATTGAATGCTCCTAGTCAGAAGGTTGTTACAATGTGTAGGGTAAGATAATGACACACGAGAGCCTGCCCCCTAGGCACACGTGGTATGATGATATTCAGCAGATTGCAAACACAGAGTTCTTGAGGCCAGAGAGCTACACTATAAAAAGTTCCTATGTTGATTAACAATGATCTCAAACCAAAAATATGCTAAATTCTTCATATATATGGGACAATAAAGAAAGAGAAGAGATAAACTCCTTTTTGAGCTTATAATTTAAAAAATGTGCAAGTTTTAGAATGTTTTGGGGCATATACCAATGGGACTAAAATATAGCAAAGAAAAACTAATCAACACACAGCCCATGTAGTAAAAGAAAAAAAAGCAAACAGACACAAAGTGAGCCACGTGTAAGGCAAGAACAAAGCAAACTTACCAGTCAAGGCAAAGAGCGAGATTTGCGAACATTACCGGAGCTCTGTGAGCCCTCAGGTGTTTCCTGAAGCTGGGTTCAGTAGGCGTGAGGACTCCTGAGTCCTGTGCTGGCTGCGAAGAGGAAAGATCTTCAAGAGTGTTACAAGAAGCTGTTGTAGCTCTGATTCTGAGGTCTGTCTGAGACCTTGCATCTCCAACGTGCATCTCCAAGCTTTGGGGTTTCACGGAAGAAAATCCTGCGGCATGCTGCCTGAAGGCACACAACCCCTAAACAAACCCAGTGAGTTGCTAAAAATCTAGAATGGGAAAATATGTATGCCATTAAAGAGAGAGGTAGCCATATTGATCTAGAATGCTATAGAAACCATTAAGTAGGGGAAGAGGCAACTTAATGTTGACAAATAGTGTTATTCACTAGAAAAAAATATAAACCATATTAATACAAATGAAAAAATGTTGAAGAAATTCCTGATGATTTTGGTAAGCACTCCTCACTTTTTTCCCTCCCTTCTGCCTCTCATCTTTCTTTGCATCATCATTTAGAAAATCTTAACAAATGCTAGGAACATATAATATATCATATGATGAGTAAATTCAATAAAGTCTTAGAGGTAAAAAATTAAAGCTTCCATCATCATTTGCCATTAAAAGAGAAATGACTAGAGAGATGCCCTGTGTCAGCACCTCCCGAGTTTCTGAACAGCAGCCAGGAGTTAGGGCACCTGCGCTATGTTTATATTTTTCACACGTCTTTCTGTAGACTTTTCAGATAAACAATATTATTATAATTGATTAAGAATCATATTTGTGTATGAGTACTTCAAAAATCTGCTCAAGAAGGCTATGAATAAGGTTCTCCATGCTGGCAGAGCTGGCTGGCCCAAGTGTTTTAGGCTACTGTAGTTCATCCTTCTGTTGTTCAAACTATAATCCTTCAGTGTGTGTAACAGCTTGCAATAGTTCTAGATGCTGGGCGTCTATGGAAACAGAACTGACCTGGACTGGCTAAGTAGCTCTCATAAGACAGTGGGGAAGACAACAGTATATATGTGCACAGTGCAGTGCACAGTTATGCGTATACACAGATACTGGTACATGCATACATATATGTATATATACATGTACACACATATGATTTGTAAGAAGAGTAAAAGTAAAAGGAACTCCAGGGATGCCCTGTCAGATGTGGGGATGAGTGAGGAGCCAGCATGCAACACTGGAGAAGAAGCATCCTGCCAGGGCAGCCTGTGTGGAAGCCTCTGAGTGTGTTTCTCCAGTAACCTCATTGGGTGTTTGTGGCAAGAGGGAAGGAGAAAGCCCTGACTGAAGATGGAACAAGGCTTGAGAGGGCCCCAAACTGTATTAACTTGCTTGAATTTTATTTCAAGCAGTTAAGGGGGATCTCAGAGAATGTTGATCAAGAGTTTAACACAATCTAATTTACGCCTTGGAGTGCTGCCTAGAGCGATGGTTGGAAGAAGAAGGAAGGACGGCTGGAGATCCTCTAATGTTGTGGGATGTGGCTGCAAGGGGCTTTGGCAGGAGGGTGGAGGGACTTGTCGGCTCCGGGCTGAGTGTGGGAAAGAGCTGTGGACTCACTGTGACGTGGAAAGCTCTGTTCTGTGCAGTTAGATGAAGGGGCAGTGCGATGTTCTGGGCTGAGGACCATTGCTTAGCATTTTAAGATACCAGAGGAAAACAAATGAGATGACAAAGATCAGGATGGCATGGATGGCTCTTTGAAAAAAGATTTTTCTTGATTGGTGTCTACGTCATCTGTGCATGTGTCCATGTGTGTATGCGAGTGTTCTCATGTTTGTACACATGGGCAAGTTGTTGTGAGTCAACCAAACCCAGATCCTCTGCCAGCGCAGGAAGCACTCTTAAGCACTGAGCAACCTCTCCAATCCATTTGAGAACTCTCAAAATGGGTCAACCTTTCTTCCTCCTCTTCTGCTCCCTCCCTCCCTTATTGTGGATTTGGTTTAATGCTCACATTATGGGTTTTCCAAATCACACAAGAATCCCACATGTAAGATGCTGAGGATCCCTGCCCCCAGCTGGTTCTGATTGGTAAGTAAAGTTTCTGGTGGCCAATGGCTGGGCAGGGAGACAGAGGAGGGACTTTAGGATTTGCTGGCAAGGGGACCGACGAAGGGGAAGAATCATCATGCCTGGGAAGCAGAAAGATCAGGCCTAAGAAGTACAGGACAGAGAGACAGCCAACATATAAGAGTCGGGGATTGTGGCCGAGGAGGGCAATAATTCAGGAATATCGAAGGCGAGAGTGTGCTAGCCATATGGAGGTTTGGGAGTGGCCCCACCATTGAGCTGCTTAGGACACATTAAACATAAGGCTGCACATGTGTGTCTTTCATTATAGAATCCACGACACTGGGATGGTAGCAAGGAACTCGCTGCTACTGGGCTAATCTACTATAGCAACACCCCTCCGTCCCTCCCTCCCTATGCCCCTCCCTCCACCCTTCCTTCCCTCTATCCCTCTCTACCTGCCTCTCTTCATCCTTCTCTTCCGTCCATTTTTCTTTTACTTTTCAATTTCCTTTCATTGTTTTGGAATAGTCTCACATTGTAGCTCAGACTGACTTCAGACTCAGTCTCCTTCTGAGAGCTGGGATAACAGGACCATGTTGCCAGGCTTGGATCTTACAATGCATTGTACTTAGTGGAAGAAGTCAGTCTACAACAGCTAATAGTGTGGTTTAGATTATATAGGATAGTATATAAATGGAAAAAGACAGCGATAATAAAAAGCATCCATGACTTAGTAAGGAGATGCAACAGCATGTGAATGAAAATGGGGGAGAGGGGAGTTGTTTTTGGTTTTGGTCTTTGTTGTGGCTATTCCTGGTTGTCAACTTGACTACATCTGGAATAAACTATGATCCAGAATTGGAAAGCTCACCTGTGATCCAGATCTTGAGGCTGGGAGATATAAATTTCTGACCTGGATCTTGGCATGGAGATCTTGAGGCATAGTGGCTGTGAATCCCAGGAGACTAAGGCAAGGAGATCTCTGAGTTCAAGGTCATCTGGGACAAAGCAAGTCCCAGATCCAGGCCTGGTGGCACACACCTTTAATCCAGGCCGCACCTTCTGCTGGAGACCTACATAAGGACATTGGAAGAAGGAAGATTCGCTCTCTCTTTTGCTTGCTTGCCTTGTGGGACTGAGCAACTGCTAGATCCTTGGGCTTCCATTCACAGCTGCTGCCAACCATTGTTGGAGAGTTGGACTACAGGCTGTAAGTCAGCAACAAATTCACTTGCTATATAGAGGCTCCCCAGAAGTTCTGTGACTCTAGAGAACCCTGACTAATACAGGTGTTTTAGTTGTTGTTGTGTGTGTTGCTTTTGTGGTTTTGGCAGTGGAGCTGTCACACGGCCTTTGTCACGATATAATGTGCTTGTCGAAATCCATAGCATTTTATAGCACAATGTATGAGCTTTTGGAAATCACCTGTAAGGCAATCAGGAAATCCTAGGACACAATGCAGAATGCATCCATAGCGTCTAACTCTTGGAAATATGAACAGTATCATTGAAGGGGCCTAGGAGAGGTGCTGACCCAGGCGACTCTGAAATGAATGGTCATTCACATAGGTAAAAAAGAAGTGGCTTAGGTACCTGTCAATAGATGAATGGTAAAGAAAACACATGCGTATGCACAAGGAAACTTTACTCAGCTGTAAAGAAAAATGAAATCACAGTATTTGAAGGGAAGTGGATGATAAGCAGGCTCTAGTTTTTATTTTTTATGTGTATGCAAGAGGTCTTATAGGTCATAAAACTAGAACACAGATCATGAAGAAGGAAACAGGGGGAAGAGGAGATTAGAATACACCTGTGATAAAAGGAGAAAGGGGTGTTAGGAACAATGAAGCGATCAACAGGAAGGAGGCAGGGGTCTGAGGTAGTGGTGGTAGGAGAAGAGGCCCAGTTAACAAGGAGCATGTGAAACTGTCCAGTGAAGGCTGCTACTTTGTGTGGTATTAAAAAAATGATAATAAACTTTACAAAGCCTAACCAAAGACTACAGAGATGGCGCAGGGATCAAGAGTATGCATTGCTCTGGCAGAGGACCAGAGCTCAGTTCCCACTTTGGGTGGTTCACAACCACCAGTAACTCCACTCCAGATCATCCATCCTTGTCAGGACCCTGAAGTCACCTGCACCTAACATGTGAATTCCCAAACCTGCCTCACACCTGCCCATAATTAAAAAATAAATATTAAAGAAAAAGACTGTCAAATGAAATTGCAGTGAAGCCTGCACTGGAGCCCAGACAGCTGCTTTCCTAGGAAGGCCGATGACCAGACAGACAGCCTCTGCTGGAGTGAAGCATCAGAACATAGGCAAGTCTTTGCACTCATTTGTTCCTCTCTGGTGCCCCCTAAGCCCCAGGCCTCACTCAGTGCCTCTTTCAAACCACATGGTTGCTGTTGTTGCTTAAGCTTCAAGTTTGGTTTGGATCTTTTTTCTGTTCTTCTATTTGTCTCGTTTTCCCCTAAGTTCTTCTGTTCCCATCACGTACACCTTCTCTTCATCTTTTGAGTGATTAGAGGGTATTTTTAATCTGTGTTTGCTGATGCCTTCATGTCCATCATTCCATCTTGCTTTCCATCCATTGAGATTTATTTAGTTTATGGATTGCATTTCCTCTCATCTTTGCATGTGTGGCGATGCTTGCTTAGATGCCAGTCGTTAAGAAGTTTATCGGAGGCTGTTTTGTTGTATTCCTTTTAAGTATATTTGGGCATCATGTTAGGGTTGCTGTTAATTTGCATGAAGCTAATTTGATCTGTTTGCAGCTAGCTTTAAATAGCAGCATTTAGGAAGCGGAATAATTCTAACAGTATACAAACTTAATAACTAAGATTGAAGCTAGCGGAATTAAACAGGAGCAGGACTAAGGGGTAGAAAGTCATATACATGTGCAGCTGGGAAACTCAGCAGCCATCTCTCAACAGTCAATGGAATGAGTTAAACAATCAGTAGAGTATGGGAAACTTGAAAATACTGTCAAACCAACTTAGTGTAACTAGTAATCATAGAACATGGAACTCAACACTGGAAAGCACAGAAGGCTGAAAGTGCTTGCCCAGTCTTAAAAATTAAAATGAAGGAAATGAACACAAGTAATCAATGGGGAGGAAATAATAAATACAAAGGCAGAGATCGATAACAGGGAACATAAGATGGTTGCTTAGGAAGTTCAGTGTGAGAGTCTACTCCGAGCATGGAAAAAATGAGACATGGAGTACCATTGCCAGAAGTGAGAGGACATACATTTTACACCAATAAACTTAATTTAGATGGGGTGGGAAGAATCTTTGGAGATATGAGACTTTTTCAGAAATATCAGATGCCCTAAAGCACTCCTGGCTACACATTGCAGTTCCACGGCGGCATCTACCCAGCATTAAAGAGAGGAAAAGTCTGGTTACTTCTCTGTTGCTGTTATTAACACCATTACCAAAAGCCACCTAAGGGGGAGAAGGGTTTCCATTATCAAAAGAAGCCAGGGCAGGCGTTCAAGGCAGGAGCTTGAAGCAGAAATCACAGAGGAACGACGCTCACTGGCCTCCTCCTGGAGTGCTCAGCTAGCTTTCTTATATACATAGCTCAGGACCACCTGGCTAGGGAAGACAACACCTGCGGTGGACTGGACCTTTTACATCAATTATTAATCAATAAATTTCCCTATAGACATGTGCGCAGGTCGATTTGATGGAGGCAATTCTTCAGTTGAGGTTCCCTTTTCCAAGTCACGTTGACATCCAAGATTAGCCATCATACAGATACACCATGAAATTTCAAATTGAATGTAGCATCATACAAAAAATAATAACACATCATTATAAAAGTGGGTTTATCTTTAAATTTTAAAATATGTACAATATTCAAGTTTTAA
>JADRCD010079644.1:0-11371 GCA_019843815.1 Montemys delectorum | reverse complement strand
TTTTTTTTTTTTTTTTTTATGTTACGGAAATCACCAGCTGCCAGGTCAGGAGACTTCTCACTGTGGTGTACAGAAGGAAAGGGGAGCTGAAGCCTGAGCTTTCCCTCTGGGCCTCTGTGGGGAGCTTGCTCTGTGTGCCCACATGCAACCTCAGCCAAGTCTGCTACACTCAGACAGAAGGCTCTCGGGTCCATTTGTGCTCAGAGTACCAAAGGCCTTTGACCTCAGCATACATTCTCCTGCCCTGCCTTAGTGAGTAGTTGTGGAATTGGGGGCTCTCAATATTATCTAATCTTTGGCATCCTGGACCTGAGATGAGGACTGAGTGGAGGGCTGGCTGTTTAGGGGATTCCCTAGCATTATAACCTGTGCTATAATTATGTTTCCTTAAGTTCACAAAAAGTTCACTTGCCCTTGCACACAGAAGACTTCTCTATGGCTCCTACAAGAGTGAGTACAGCTCTGGGCATCAGAAGAAGCTGCCCCATTTCTAGACTGGAGTTCATTTTTTTTCCCACACAAGCTCTAACATTCACATAAAAAAAAAAAAAAAGCACAGGATTTTGTGACATATACGTCAAGTTTGCATTGAAAGGAAGTCTCTTTTTCTACATCCTACACACAGAACAGACATCTTCAACCCTGTTTACCCTTCACGTTCTATCATTGTGTTTTTATGGGCTGTTTCCTGGTGTGTATGTGCATGTCCCTGCCTGTGTGTATGTTGTGTGTATGTCTGTGAGCTATGTGTTTAAGTAATGTGTCTGTGAGAGTCTTAGTGTGTGTGTGTGTGGTATGTGTGTATGGTTATTTTTTTACACAACATTTTAGCTTTATAATTTGAAGCATATCTTTGTGTTTCTAGGAGCTTCATATGTCCTTCAAGCCTTCTTAAAATTTTTATAATCTCTCCTTCTGGCAAGGTCTCCTCTTCATGCCCCTATTAACCTCTGAACATGCTGAGCTCCCTGCTGCTTTGTATTCTGAGTCTGATACACAATGAATGCACTCTCTTGACCCCATGCACAGTCGTTTCTGCTGGTTGTCCTGGGGCATTTTCTTGGGCTTCTCATGTTTTCACATTTGTAGGTATGTGAAGCCATGCTCCTTGAAAGTTTGTCTATAACAATCCTTCTTTCTCCGTTTTTCTTTTTGTGGTGGCAAGGTCTCACATACCCCAGGCAGGCTTTGAATTCCCAGTCTTTCTCCCTACCCCCTGAGTTTAGGATTACCAGCCTATACCACCACATCTAACTCCTGCTGGACAGAGGATAACAATCAGGGAGTAGAGTAGCCACTTGCCCAGATCCCCAGCTCTTTTCCCACCAGAGCAACCATTTCCAGCTCCAGCTCCAGAACTCCTTCTGTGGTCGCCTCTTCCCTGTCTTTTCTCACCTTTAAGAGACTCCTTCATTTTCTGCCAGCTCACCTGTGCAGGGCACAATTACCATCTGGTACTCAAGGGTTGCAGGGAGAGTCTCCATGGGAATCCCTCCTCCTCTGCCTGCCAGTCCTGCTGTCAACCACATTGTTCATACCAGCACATGGCCACATTAACATTCAGACTCAAGGTAAGAGATGAGGATCAACCTATTAGCTAAGGGGCCTCTCCATCACCAAGTCTGCTGTGCAGAACAGAAGAGACAGCTTTAATCTGTTTACAGGCCACTTCTCCATCACAGCTAGGGAAAAATGAAGCGTTGACATGATTTCTATGAAGTCTGTATTGCAGTATCTGTAAGTGTTAAGGTGAATGCAGATGATTATTTATCTATTTAGCAGTGCTGAGGACCATGCCCAGGGCCTTGTGAATGCCAGGCCAATCTCTGCCAATGAGTCACGTTGTTAGAAAAGTAAGACTACATTTAAAAATGTATCATTTCTATGAACTGTTACTCACATTCAACTTCAAATAACTCAAACAATAAAAATCTCAACCTTCATTTCTAATTTGAAACTAATCACTGAGAACAAGTAATTATCTCAGATGACTAGACATTGTTATTTAACTATTGCTTGGAATCTTGTGAATAAATCTTTGATTGACTAAATCTGTGTAAGACTGAGTTAATTTAGAAGCAAAGTACTAATCCACATCTGAAATTACACAGAGATTCTGCAAGATGAGGTATTATCTATTTTGAGATATGTCATTTTCTGTAGGGGAAGGACACACCTTAGGAGTGGCACACATGGTGGGATCCTGAGCAGGACGTATCAGAAGGGTGATTTTGCATCGACAGACAGACAGACCTTGTCTGTGTCTTCCTTGCCTCTCACCCCTATAACTCATATGCTACAGTGATGTTTCCACAGTCAAGACTACATCAGCTGGGCTGTGTGAAGGACCAACAAACATTTGGGCTGCAGACAAGCAAACTGACAATGCTCTTGTCTTTATGGAACCAATTTGCTTCCTGTGGTCAGCCCAAATCCACTTACCTGGGCAGAGTAAATAGCATCTTTCTGTCCCCAGGAGATGATGAGGCCAGCTACCAAGCAAGTCAAGCCTTTCCACATCCTGTTCAGTTACCTGAAATGCCCAGATGTGGGCCCTAGAAACACATCTTACCTTTGGTGAACAGGCTGTGAGGCCCAGGAGGGAGGCTCTGCAGCAAGTGCCTTTCAAGAAATTCTGCTGCCACCAGGTAGTAGTCTGCTTGTGCCTTGGGCTCTAGAAGCAGGTGTAATAACAACGATCTGCCCTGAGGAAGACAGAGATGTTGTATTCCTTGGGTAAAAGAGAGTTTGTATTCTTTCTCCAGCAGTGAGATTGAGAAGCTCATTGAACTGCAGCCTGTAGTAGTTAACAAGGTGTGCTGTGATACTCTGTACGAACTGGAACATTAAAGAAATCCTGGCTCACCCTCACTCACAGCCAACAGACACAAACCAAAGTTAAGGCAAAGCAAAGCAACCCACACCTTCCCATTCGGGTAGGACCCTTGCTAGTTCTGTTGAGACGCCACGCTGTCAGGCTCTCCCTGTGCAATGGGACAATGGGTATTCCTTCAGGACTTTGCATTTTGTATGAGCATTAAGGCTCGAACAATGTTACAAATGACAATTATTAAAGACTGTATTGATGAGACTTGTGAGACAGCTCATACCCATAGTCCACTCAGGAGACACAGGAGAAATAAGTAGAGAACCATCCTGGACTACATAGTGACTTCAAGCACAGCCTGGGCTACAGAGTGGGACTATGTCTCAACAGCTTTGCTACATACAAGCATGAGCTCAGAGGTGTGTCCCCAGCTCATTATGCACCTGAACCATCCAAGCCTCCCATTTGTGAGAATTCCAGGGAAGCCACACTGTGACCATGCTTGAGGAGCATCTAAAGTCTCAATGCTGCCTCTGAGGTCCATCCTTGGCTCCTTAGAGACTTGGCCACTTTACTTCTGAAGAAATTCTTCACAACATCTATGACCCCAGCATAGATGTGAAAAGCCCTGGTTTGACCCCCAACTCAGCAAACAGATGCATAAGAAATAGGAGCATGAGGAGGAGGACAGAGGTGGACTGTCTGAGAGACCTTTTGTTTCTCAATGTGTTCTAAGCAGTGGCCTCCAGACCAAGGTGCAGAGCGTCCCCTGCTGGCAAGTCAAGGTTGCCAAGGCAGATTTTCCACTAAAAAGGGTTACAGGGAACTACCAATAACAATGCAAAACTAAATAAAATAAAAGCCTCGGGTAGCCAGGTACAGGGATCTGTCTTGAGACTTCTGTCTTCAAGTCTTTATATCTCCTTTCTGTGTAGAATTTGAATGAACAGGACATGATGTACAACTTGTGAAAAATGTAAAATTCTGCCAGATGCACTGTCTTTTTTTTTCTTCCCTTGAGTGCCTTTAAAGGAGGTGTACTTTTAAAGGGGATATGCTTTTAAGAGGGTGTGCCTTTAAAGGGGGTGTGTCTTTACAGAGGATGTGCCTTAAAAGGGGGATATGCATTTAAAGAACTAGAGGAAATGTGAAAGAGGGATTGCTTTCTGGATTTACATCTTGCATAATTTCCCGTGACTCACCAAGGTTCCTCTTTAAAAGTGAGTTTGAGGTAACCCAATCACAAAAGAACACACATGGCATGCACTCTCTGATAAGTGAATATTAGCCCAGAAGCTCAGAATACCCAAAATACAATCCACAAACCACAAGTAACTCAAGAAGAAGGAAGAATAAAGTGTGGATACTTCATTCCTTCTTAGAAGCGGGAACAAAATATGGAAGGAGTTGCAGAGACATGCTATGGAGCAGAAACTGAAGGAAGGACAATCCAAAGACTGCTCTACCTGGGAATCCTTCCCATATTCAATTATCAAACCCAGACACTATTGTGGATGCCAGTAAGTGCTGGCTGACAGGAGCCTGATATAGCTGTCTCCTGAGAGGCTCTGCCAGTGCCTAATACAGAAGTAGAGGCTCACAGCCATCCATTGGACTGAGCACAGGGTCTCCAATGAAGGAGCTAAAAAAAGGACCCCAGGAGCTGAAGGGGTTTGCAGCCTCATAGGAGGAACAACAATATGAACCAATCAGTACCCCCAGAGCTTCCAGGGACTAAACCACCAACCAAAGAGTACACATGGTAGGACTCATGGCTCTAGCAGCATATGTATAGCAGAGGATGGCTTAGTCAGTCATCAATGGGAGGAGAGGCCCTTGGTCCTGTGAAGGTTCTATGCCCCAATGTAAGGGAATGCCAGGGCCAGGAAGTGGGAGAGGGTGGGTTGATGAGCAGGGGAGGGGGGGGAGGGAACAGAGATTTCCCCCACATACACACAGAGGGGAAACTGGGAAAGGAGATATCATTTGAAATGCAAATAAAGAAAATATCTAATAAAAAATTTAAAAAAAAGTGAGTTGCCAGATGAAGACTTAGGTTTAGGGGTTGCATTGCAGGTGTATGAATTGGGGGAACAGCTGTCTAGTTGGACCAAGGCCCACTCAATAGGAAGGGATCCATCTATGTCTGACACTGTAGAGCTAGTCCACTACCCATGGCTGGAGAGGCCGTAGAGCTGAGCGGAGAGCCACTATTGCTGCTTCCTAAGCCAACAGGACTTCAATCTGTTCTGCATCTATCCAGGTGAGTGACACCTTCACCCTTCATTAAGGAAGTAATAGAGACCCTTAGAGAGGCACACACCAGTGAAAATGCAGAGAATAAGGCACTGTGTATGTTGGGGGCAGTGAAGGAGAGGGAGAGTGGCTGTGATATATAAAATTCTAAAAAGATAATAAAATTTAAAGTTAGTCACACAAAATCATAGCAAAACCTAGAAAAATTTATTTTCTCATTACCAAATAAGCTCCCCAAACAGAGAAATACACTTGAAGTATGACTCTGGATCACGGCTGATGTGATAAGAGTTGAATTCCATTCTCTACAAATGCAGAACAAAAAGGCCAGGAAGGAGGGCTTGGCACTCTGTGTTCTGCTCCACTACAGACTTCCTTAGATTTATGACATGCCTGATGGGCACATTCCGAGTGGATCCTGTTTGCTTAAGCCACACCTCTCCATCTCTATTCTGCAGTGGATTCATAGCAACCACCTCAGAGGTGGCTCTGCAGCCAGCATCAAACACTTGCTTCTTCTGCAAACTTGTATCCTAGCATCGCAAAAGGAATGTGTTTGCATTTCAAAGTACCAGCACCTGGACCCAATTCAAACTTGAGGGTGTGCTTACTATTTTAGATTTAATTTTTAAGGTATCCCCATGCATTTGGAAGTGTGGTGTGAGTGTACACTGTACAATGTTTGGATAAGTCAACGCATACCCTGTCATCATCTGGTGTCAGTTCCTACCTGCTCTGCAGCAGTGCACCAGAGCCTCTTCCTGGAATCCACCTGCTCACTAAGGAAGACTCTTTCCTCAGTCCCTCCTCTCTGGCCATCATCACACATCACTCTCAGCTTATATAAGAAGCTTTTCTATGCCCCACAGGACATCATAGGACTTGCCTAAGTTTCCATGCCTAAGTTCACTTAGCACAACATCAAGTTTTACCTAGTCACAGCAACATGATTCTGTGAGCACACATCATATTCTATCATATGCATATATAGTTTACTTGCACATCAGTTGATCAGCTGGTGGATACTTAGGATGGTTTGTAACTCCTGATCACTGTAAATGAAACTGTGGACAAAGGAGTGGAGATGACTTTGTAATAGGCTGACTCCATTTTCTTTGGCCATGTTCCCCAGGAGTGGTCTCGAGCTTTAGGTTAAGAACATCCTCAGTGGAGTGTTAATTTCAAGCCACACTCACCACCCTATTATCCAGTTTCACTGGCAATAGATGCATATATTGGGATGGAGTGACAGATAGCTTCCTATGACTTTGACCTACATTTTTCTGGCGATGAGTAGTAAGCCCTGTATTGTATATCTTCCCACATCTTCTGTGAGACATCTGTTTGGGCGGCTTGCTCATTTTTAACAGGTGTGATTATTAATCTTGATTGTCCACTTGATGGGATTCAGAATCACCATGGAAACAGATCTCTAGGCGTGTCTATGTGGGATATAGATTAATGAGGTTAGCTGAGATGGTAAGACTCACTCTATGTATGGCTGGCTCCATTTCCATGAGCTGGGGGTTCAGAATGAATAAAGATATGAGCTGAGCATTCAGCACTCTTTGCTTCCTGGTTGTGCATGTGATGTGACCAGCTACTTCACCCTCCTGCCACCATGCCTTCCCCACCACAGTGGACTGTGTCCCTTTGGACTGCCAGCAGAAATATCCCTCCTCTCCTGAGTTGCTTCATATCCAGTGTTTATCTTGGCAACAAGAAAAGAAACTATTTGCTTGGATGCCACCTTAATTCCTTGCACACTCTCCATATTTAGCCTGGATTGATGCACTTGTTAGTGATGCCTTCCATTCTGCAGGTCATTTCTTCAGGATGTTTCATTACTAAGTTGCTTTTTAGTTTGATGTGATCCCTATCATAAGTTATTGTGTTTTGTTTGCCTATGCTTTTGAGAACTGATAAGAAAAAAACCAAACTACCAATCTCTCCCAAAGCCCACCTATTTTAGTATCCTTAAGTATTTTCAAGTTTCCATTGACTAGCTTGTTTTGTTTTATGGTTTTCCATCCATTTTATTTTTCTAACTATTAAACTTTAAATATTCAATTCCCAGCACAGTCTGTTGACTTTTCCCTACTGTGTTCTTTCATAAATATGTGGCTGTTGAGCTGGTCTAGATGTGAGAGTCTGATTGCATATCTCTCTCATTGATCTGTGAGTCTGTTTTCACATTAGTACCATGATGTGCTGACTACCACAGCTTGATAGTGCTTTACGCATTGTTCTTTATGCTCAAGACTGCTTTCCTATTTGGAGGTTTCTATGGCTCTGAACAGTTCAGACTAGAGGTTGTACAGTTTTGAAGAGTGTCCTGTTGGATCTAGATTGCAATGGATTTCAGAGGTTTTTATGGTAGTCGTTTTTGGACCCCATGAACATAGGGCAGCCTTTCTATCTGTGTGTATCAAGTTGTTGTTCTTTTTGGGGTGCTGAGCTTTTTCATTTCTTTTTTTGACTTTATTGCTTTTGGTGGTGCTGTCCTGATTTGCTTCAGGTATCTCGTGGTTGGCAAAGACAATACTACTGAATTTTCAATGCTATTTTCTTTGTTTTGAGTGCATTCTTTAGTCCTAACACATTTTTTTGTACGTCTCTATTTATGGTCACATTATCTGCAGTGACAGTGACTTTCCTCTTTTCCTATCTTACTGTTTTTTTTTTTTTTCTTCTTTTACCAGTCTGATCCCCCAGTCTAGGACTTCTAGAATGAGAGTGAATGGTGGTATCATTTTCTTGCTCCCATTTGAGAAAGAAAATAGCAAGTCTTTTCTAATTCAATTTAACATCAATTGCTGGCAATGGTAACTAACACATTCTTTAGCACCTAGCTGGCTCAGTTTCATCTGTAGGGATGTGTGTCCTGAACCTACCCAGAGATCTTCATGGGCTTCCTCCTCTACAGAAGTGTCAGGCTGCTCTATAAGCTCCCAGCAAGAAATGGGAAAGGCTTGGGTTGGAGCAATGGAGAGGCTGGCAGCAGGAAGAGGCACCCAGGGCTATATCTCAGAGAGCCTGTTGAAGATCTAACATCCTCCATGAAGCACGGAGTCTTTCATAAGTGCTATACACATGCCACCTGTATGGAATTCTCTGACCTTTGACTCACTCTGTCTTCAGCAGCACTCAAAAATTACTTACCAGTGGTAAACAAACTGATAACAAAGGAGTGGTGGTCAAAGAAAAATAAGAAGGCGATACCTTGATATAAAAATAGCATCCGTTAATACTTTGTTTAGAAAGGCAGAAAAGGGGTGTCCAGTGTTCACAATCATTCATGAGGAAGTGTCAGACAGGACACAGAAATGACTTACAAGTTAGTTCCTTCCTTAGTCTAGAAATTCAGCTTCTAGAACTACCTCATTAAAACCTTTGCCTCATCTTTGCTGTGAGGGACTTAAAACCGCTATTTATACTTTAACTCCACAGGAGCATGTCAGACTGGTGAGAAGCTCTTGTCCTCTGGATGGCTCTGTGCTGCTCATCAGTCAGGCCACAGTGTCAAGCCTGCCCATGGTCAATAATGCACCTGGATGCGTGTGGTTTTGCCCTCAAGTGTTTTATTTTGTGATTATTTTTAACAATCACCAAAGAGAATTTGACTGAACAGTTAAAAATTATTTGTACCTGTTACTTTGTCACCCACCCAACCCCCATGTACCTTAAGACATAATAAGCCCCAGAAGCAAAACTAGTAGCTTAGGAGTAGAAAAGTGTTTTCCTGATGAACATTTTTCTACTAGTCACCTTGCTCTGCTCATAGGATGGTCTGCAGCACCCTCTGGTGGCCACAATTCAAATCCATCCCCCTTCCACAATGGCATTTGATGAGTTGCATAGCCCCATCTTTTGTAATGAGGAAAAAACAACAAATGAACACCTTCACTGATGTGACAGCTCCAAGGATATATTGCACCATGACCTTGGAGGTCTTCGGAGGGCCAGCAGGTATGTCTAGCCCATTTGTTTCCACACAGTTTCACCTTTTAGTCAGGATGATAAAAGCCTCCACCTGCACTCTGCTGGGTACCAGGATCCATCAGCCTAAAGGTCCTCACTCACAGTGTCATATAGCACCAGGGGTGACTTGTGTCCTTGCAGATGGATGGATGGATGGTAGGTAGGAAGCCAGAGTTGGAACTGGTGCTACTGGACTGGAGAATGCCACTGTACGTGGAAACATCCAGATGCTCAACCACTGGACACTCAGACACATGAAGCTTGGCCTCTCCCTTCCTACTTGTTCTGCCACGTCAACAGGCCACTCACCAACAGTTGCTTTGCTGCTTTACCTAGTATGGGGATGTTGTGCTTTCTTCCACTCTGTCCCAACTTGCGTTCAAGAGGGCCGAGGTGAAGCTCTCTCTAGATGAAGAGACAGACTGGAGGGGAAGAAAGAGGAGGGGAGGGGTGGGGAAGGAAGATAGGCGCATATGAATAGGAACAAGCAAGCAAGTTAGTACATGCCTCCATCAACTACTGACCCCCAAATCTCTGCCCTGATTTCTAATACAATTTTGCTTATAGGAGCTCTAGGCCACCAACAGTTAAACATCTTGCACTCCATCTTTCTCCTCAAATTGTTGAGGTCCTGTATCTGCCTTTCTGGGCATGCCCTGTGCATCCTTCACCCTTCAGCAGCCCCAGTAACAGCATCATTACAGCTCTGGAGACTAGGGTTCCAGTGAGAACTGCAGCAGAGTCCTAAGTGCCATGCAGGCTGCTGTGGAGCAGGATCCCATGGACAGTCACTTGCACTTGGGCCCACGCCTTCTCACTCTCAGAGGGCTTCTGCACAGGGCTCCCTTCATTTTCCAGGAGGAATACTACTCCCTCTTCTTTGTTAGATGCTTTTCTTCTGGGGCCTTCTAACGTTACCTCTTCAGAGAACCTAGATCTTGTGCTGATGTCTATGCTCCTTTTCTGTGATTACAGACCCATCACTGCCAGTTCCAGTGGGTGATGACTTAAAAGATTTACCCACTGAGAATATGGCTCTTCACAGGCTTGTTGAGCACCAGCTCAGAGCATAAGCAGAAGACACTAAAGAACTTCAAAAGGGGCAACCCACTCACTCATGTTTGTAAAAGCTACTTAAGACACAGATGCAAGTCACCAGAATCACTGACTTTACAGGCAGCAATTATAACTGAATAGCGAAGTCTACATAGAACCATTTGACACTCCATAGTCTGGGAGACATCTTCATCCACACTACAGAGGGACATCAAGCACTACATAAAAACAATCATAACAAATGTGTATGGCTTGCTTTTATTTTTTATTATAAAAACACATACAAGAGTTTTAAGAAATGATGAATATAAGACAAATCAGAATCACAGTGAGTTATTAAACCCATTTTTATATACAAATAAAAAAATTCCGAAAGTGGAATATCATCCAATGTGAGACACATCATAGATAGCACTGTCTGTATGCACACACTCCACAGAGCTGTCCTTATGCACACAGCCCACAGGGCTCTGTTGCTCCCTCAGACCAGCCATCTCTACACAGCCAAATGGGAGTCTTGCACTGTTGGTTAATCCTGATAGTAATTTATGGTTCAGGACATTTACAAATGAGAAGAAACACACTCAAGTACACTTCCACCAAGTTTGACCTACTATGGTACTACGGTAGCTGTGCACTATACTGTGGTAAAACTGTAGCCATTTCTAGCTACACCAGTGAAAGACTTGCTTTATTAGTTCTTGTTTTAAAAGCTAATTTGCTTTTGCCTAGCCATTTATTTGAGCATACACTCTAAAAATGACTCAGGTACCAAATCATGTTTTTGTATGTTTAAGATCACTATAAAAAATGCCACTCAACCTTTAAAAGCCACTAAAAAGGACACTTTTTGCAGCCAAAAAATAAAAAGGGCTAAGTTCAAGTTTTTGTTGTTTGACCAAGATACAATAATACAATCTATATGTCCGTGACCATACAGCCAAAACTGAAATGCATGTGGTGTGGGGAAAAATGCAGCTGCCTGCTTCTGTCCTCATCAAAGCATGGGATGCACTCCTGTGTCCTCTGTATCACGCCTTTCTCTGCCTTCTCTGCTGAAGACAGGTAAGTCGTTTACAGTAAAGCGTGCTAAAGCATTCTCTCCACAGTAATCAAGAGCTTCTGGTGACCCTCATGTTTCCGGGAGCTGACACCCAGCTCTCAGGGTGCACAGTCTCCATTGCTTGTAGAGCCAGCTGAGCCACCAGCACTCAGAGAGCCAACCTCTTCCAGGCAGCTGACAACTGCAGA
>JADRCD010079638.1:0-31914 GCA_019843815.1 Montemys delectorum | reverse complement strand
GAGTGAGCAAGTCTGTCAGGAGTCGGTCGCATCCAAGCTAATTGAAGGGAGTGTGGTAAGCCCTCCAAGTGAGGAAAAGGCATTCTGAGCTTTAGAAAGGGTTCCAAACACCACCTGCTTCCTTGTGTAGATAGTTAAAGAATAATCTGCATGTTTAAAATATATGTCTATTTTTAGGGCAGAAACTGAAAAACAACCACTTCTAACTTTAGCACTGCAATTCCATGGCAATCCACTCCATCAGTCCTAGTCAACGCTGAGTTATAAAGTCTTACAGGCTTACTTCTCATCAGCGTTTATCTCACTACAAAAGCTTCTGCTGACAGCAGAGATACAGAGAAACGAAAATGCTTCAACTGAGACACATTATGCGAATTTTAAAATAATCAAATTCAGCAAGATAAAAGAATATAATTCTAGTTTTTAAAATAAAAATGAAGCCAACAATAAAGTGTGTTTTAGGACAAAGGATTGTAGGTGATAATAATATTAATTATACAATGCATTGCAGTAAGCAGTCACTGCAGATGGACGTCCCTACACACAATGTCTTCATAAAGCACTGGCTCCATGGTAGGTGAGCAAATGAAAAGACCAATGAAATGGCAGAATTCAAGATGGGTATGGCAGGGGCAACGCTGACACTAGGGTTTGACATTGTCAGATCTAGATATAAACTATAATATTCTAGTAATGTAGTTTATATTGTCAAGATTTTATTCTATAAAGTGTGTGCTTTAAGATTTGAATTATGATCAACAACTTAAATGTCAAAAATCAAAAAGAAACGTTGAAACTCCAGGTAAGATATAAATGGGAAATGCACGAAAATGTGAAGATGTATAGAGAACTTGGATAGGACCTCTGTTAAGGAGCAAAGGGTACAGCACATGATAACGTGTACTGAAGGTCTCCAGCCATTGGTCTGTTGCCACCTCCCTCTCCCTCAGTAACAGATAGTAGCAGTCTGGACCACTTACCTTACAACTATAAGAATGGCTATAAGAATCGAACAGATAGGATCTGCTATCATCAACCCAAAATTTTGCATCATGATGGCCGAGGCAATTACACCAATACTCCCAAGTGTATCTGCTAGAATGTGTAAAAATACACCTAGAAAGAAAGCAGAAGAGAGATTAGAATAGTGAAGTAGAAGTATTTCTTAGGACTATATCCAAAATTTCATTCATATCAAGGAAAAAAATCAGCCAGGAGGAGTGCTGAGTACTTAGTGACGGTGTAGTTGAATATTTATGAACTGACATAACTGTTTTCATACTGACCAGTTTAAACATCTAACTGGTAGATTATGCTTAATCTTAATAGAACAATTAAAGTGAAGGAGTAGAGAAAATTAGTTTTAAATGCTGTTCATGAATATTCACCCTTACTTTAAAAAAAGGTTAAATAATTTGTTTTGGAAAGGAAAGAGCATCAGGTTAAAAAACAAACAAACAAACAAAAAAACAAAAAAACCCAAACAAACAAACAAACAAACAAACAAAAAACAGTTAAGAAAGCATTTTACTTTTGAATACATGTACACACAGAGCCCTCTGCTGGCGATTTGAAATATTGCTTAAGGACTAAAATTTCATATGAACCCTAACTCTACTTAACCTGACATTAATTATCCAAAACATTCCACTACCTAAATTTGTTATTATCCTCAAATTCACCAAGCAAAAAAGCAGTTGCCTGACTATGACAAGAAAATCCGTGTTGAACCTTTGAAATTAAGTACTAAGTAGGACACTGGTTAACTGTTAAGAACTATATCAACGCTATTAAGATTAGTAAGTGATATTTGCCTGGAAAATTGTAAAAATCTCAAGAAAGAAATTATATATGCAACTCTCTTTGAAACTACCTAAGACAGCAACTCACTCAACATGCAGATTTTTTTTTGTTTTTTTGGTTTTTGGTTTTTCGAGACAGGGTTTCTCTGTGTAGCCCTGGTTGTCCTGGAACTCACTCTGTAGACCAGGCTGGCCTCGAACTCAGAAATCCACCTGCCTCTGCCTCCCAAGAGCAGGGATTAAAGGCGTGAGCCATGACTGCCTGGCAATATGCAGATCTTTAATGAATAAAATTCATCAAACAGCAAAACAGTCTATAAACACAGGTACCAATAAAAACAAAAACAAAGAAAAGCCATAAAGCATTCGTCTTCAGCACAACTGCTCTACATGGAACTGGTTAACATGGCAGACATGTGACCAGCTTAGAAATTCATGTCACATTCCCTGAACAATAGAAGGTAAATGTGTGCCAATTAAAACTGAAGGGAACTTTGAGGCAGCTTAAAATTTGAGCACTACTGAGTCACATTAAGTCTTAACGTTTGCTAAGGAAAGACACTTCACCTGCCACTGTACAATTTACAGCAGGCCGCAGCAAAGGGCACTCGGGCCTCACACCGCCTATTCCTTTTCAATCTGGCAGACCACTGCAGAATTTTTGTATGTGTGTGTGGGGGTGTGTTTGTAAATGTCTGTGCAGGCCACAACACGTGTGCAGAGGGCACAGGACAGCTTGTGGATGTTGGTTCACTCCATCTACCATGTGGAGCCTGAAGACTGAACTCGGGCTGTCAGGCGTGGCTGCATGTGCCCTTATACAGGCACCTCACCAGCCCCAGAGCTGTTCTATAACAAATGTTACTTGTTTGGGTACATAAAAATGAAATGTATATATCCACTGGTAAATAACTGTAAATGACTAGCTTCTCTATGGTACTTTTAATACCAAAGAATAAAATATATATGGATATCAAAACCACTTTGGTTACAAAAACTAAAAATGAAAAACATAGCTATAAATGAATACAATTGAAAATCCCTACATTATAAACTCTTAAATGTAATAATACAGTTTTAAGCTTTTGTATTCGCCTATCAGTGTTTTGGTAGGAACAGAAATAAAAATAGTTCTGGAAAATGAGAAAAGGGGGGAAAATAATTTGTTCATTTTCCTGATGCTGGAAAGTCCCTGTCCACATGTAATCTTAACCAGAAAGTGGGTTTCATTAGCATACATTGTTATTATTTTATAGTAACTATTCATGAAAAAAATTCACTAGGGAAATATATAAAGTATGTTTATAACTCACATGAAATTGAAACTCTACAACACATGTAATACACCATTGGTCTAATGCACCTAAAACTTGGTATACTATACTGAAGATGCGCAGACAGTTGAAAACTGCATTAGCTTGAGGGGCTCATATGTGAGCATCTGGAGAGCTCTTGGGTAGGACAGCTTTTATATCAGGCAGTAACAGCTGCCCATCAGCTTCCTCCAGCCCCTCCTGAGACCAACAAACTTGTGTATTTCAGAAATATGAACTCGTTTTCAAAATAGTTTCTACAAAACATAATAAAAGGCTACATCAAGCTTTTCTTCCTGCCATTTATGATTGTCTCATAACTAAACATAAATTATCAGAGCTAATGATAGCACTTGATATGGCGGCATCAATACTGTATAAGGCTCATTTTAAAAGCAATGCCATATATTTTGCAAATGGAAAACTGGTGATAGAAGGAAGCCTAAGCCTTAGAAACACAAAGAGCAAGAACTCAACCTAAAAGCAGTAGGGAAAAAAAACAAAAAACAAACAAACAAAAAAAAAAAACCACATGCAAGAGAGGCTGGATCTGAAGGCACTGAGAAAACCAGCCCAACGTTGGTTTAAAAAAGCCAGAAGCAGGGAGATGAGAATCTAAAAGCCTTGGCAATACAGTCTAGGGGAAACTGAAAAGGACTGGTTTGCAGCCCAGAGACAGACGGGTTTTCTCTAGCTGGTGTCACTTACACTAAGCTCCTGTTTAGGTATCAATAATTGATGCTTTCACAGATGATAAAGGTCTCACTGGATTTCACTCTTAGCTCTAAATTTTCCTACAATTTAAGAACATTTTGAACGTTATCCTTGGAAAAACTGAATAATCCTAGGGAGGCGGGAGGCAAACACACGGCCTTGGAGTCACAATAGTCAGGCCTAGCACTTACCTTCAGCAGGGTTTTTCAATTTCTTGTATTTTTAAAATTAAATCTGAGAAAACAGCTAAGTGACAAAATATCACTAATATACCCAACACAGAGTGTGAGGGTGCCTGTGTGTGTGAGTGTGTGTGTGCATGTGCGCATTTACTAGGAAGGATAACACTCACAATATTATTACCATGTACTAGGTTTCCTTAAAGGAGAACTCCGGCAACTGAGAACCATGAAGCCAGCTTCATGAAATCAAGAAACCCACAAATGATTGTCATACCTTGTAAAATCTGTCTGCTGGGTCCTGCCGTTGCTTTGAAGGACGGGCCATCTGTAGAGAATTAGTTAAGTTATTTTAAAACATCTTCTCAATTTCTGATCTAAACGTTTGCAATTCAGAATCCTTTTTGCTCTATTGTATGATGGAAGTATGAACATACAGTCACATTAGACTTACACAATTATTTTTTAAATTTAATCAAGTAATTAAATATAGGTGAATTTAGTGAGGGCAATTTTGAAATGTAACAAGGGTATAGAATATTCTATAAATTATTCTATTAGAAATAAAAATCGCCGAGCAGTGGTGGCGCACGCCTTTGATCCCAGCATTTGAGAGGCAGAGGCAGGTGGATTTCTGAGTTCGAGGCCAGCCTGGTCTACAGAGTGAGTTCCAGGACAGCCAGGGCCACACAGAGAAACCCTGTCTCGAAAATCCAAAAAAAAAAAAATGACATGAAATTCAAAAATGTTGTGAAAATCTACCAATATTGTACTAACAAAATACTTTCTAATACTTTCATAATTGGAAACCTCACAGACACTGATATTACTACTTGGAGTTTGACGAGGTCCATGAATGGAAGCTGGGACTGATAGCATGTAGCTGTGCAGCTCTCAGAGACTACCTGCCTGGGCCACTTTTTAACAGAGAAAACAGCTACTATACTAAAATCCTGCCTTTTATCATGTGAACCACCTGAAGCACTTACTATTGTCCACAAGGGCAAAGGCAAAGTTATTGTTCTGTGCCCTGGAGTCTCAAAGAAAGAAAGGCTGTGTACCACAGGCCTGGGAGTGAGCTGCGAAGGATTTTAACTGAGCTGTCAATAAGCATCCCTGAAGATAAACTTGTTCATTGATGGCGAAGAGGAAAGTGGGTGACATATGCAACATAATCACATGTGCTGCCAAGCAACATACAAAAAAATTAAATTTTAGATCAGTCATGTGTTCAGTAGGTTAACATGTGCGGAGGGGGGGTTCATTCCCTTAATAAAATTCCTTTTGGAGAACACAAATAAAATTTTCTTTATGATGAAAGAAAAAGTACTACGACCTCTATGACTTAACTATGTCAGAGACTACTAACCAGTTTGCAAGGAAACAAAAAACGTAAGAGGCAAAAGGTGAGCAGCATTTGTTTAAAAGGATCAACAGAGGCCAGACATGCTATTGGAGTGTGAGGGCTCGCTGGCTGGAGGCTGATGCACGTGTGAGCATGCAGCAGTGACCCACACTGGCAGGGTGCCAGGCAAATGCGACAAAGACCAAGAACAGGACACAGCACGGTGCTGTCGAGGTGGGCACCCTCCTGAACGATGCGGCTGCCATGGAAAGCCTGCTGACTGTCAAAAGAAGGGCCAGTATAGAATCCTAGCTCCTGAGAATTCACCAAGCTTCCACATGCATGAAATATCTAGAACCGTCATTTTTGACATCAGTATCTTGAAAGGAATAGCCCACTGACAAAAACTAACTCCAATTAAAGCTAAGTATAAAGTCCTCTTGGTTGTAGGGTATCTGCGGCAGAAGCTGGCTGGCTCACTGTTCTCTAAACTTGTTTCTTTTGCCTCCTGAGTCTACAACGTAACTGTTTCCTTTGGGGATGCTGTGCTGTGCTAGGGAGTTGTGGATAAAGATGTACAAGACATCTTTAGTTGCACGGGAATGTCTACATGGGAACTGCAGAGGAGCCACTGGGCTCCTGCTTTCTGCACGACTGGTTTAAGGGCTTTCAAAACAACACAACCCCACATAGTGTTGTATTCCAGGAAGTACAAAGCTCAGTGAGATGCAGAAGGGTCGAGGGCAAAATAGAATCGAGGGAGCTTTTCTTATATAACCCATTGTATGATCTAACAGTCAAATCCTAGTTGTCTTACAATTATTCATTTGTTGTGTGTGTCTGCATACACGCGTGTGTGCATATACTCACACACATGGAAGTGAGAAGATAATCTAAGGAATTGTTCTCTTTTTGTACCATGTAGGATCTGAGGATCAAACTCAGGTCATCAAACTTGACAGCAAGCATCCCTTAAATACTGAGCCATCTCACTGGTCCAAAATCCTAGCTTTTTAATTTTTTTACTGTGATTTGTTTGTGCCTCAATTAATGAGGACAGGAGCTATATCTGCTTCAACAGACTATGAGAGAATTATAAAAGTTAACACATATAAAAGTTAACACATATGAATGTGTTCAGTACATACTGACCATTCAGGATAATAACTGCAATGCCATAAATGTTAATTGAACTCCCACAAAATGAACCTGAGCAATTTTTAAAATTTTTCTCAATCTTTCAAAATGTATATTTTTATTAAAGCCTAAACAGAACATGGCTTTTCAATCTTTAACCTCATAACCTGAGCACTTGGGAGGCTGAGGAGGAGACCCGCCATGACTTAGAGGCCAGCCTGGGCTACGTAGTAAGTTCTAGGCAGCCTGCACTCCAGAGTGAGACCCTGTCTTGAAAAACAAAACAGAAAAAAAGAAATAAATAAAACAAAACAAAAAAAAAAACCCTTTAATTTAGAAATATATTTCAAGTAAAATACTGTCTTTTAACAGGTCATAACTAATAAAACTTGAGACAAAAATTATTTTGACTGTTTCCTTAATGACTAAAATAATTCTGGTTAAAAGAAAACTCTGGTCGGGCAGTAGTGGTACATGCCTTTAATCCCAGCACTTGGGAGACAGAGGCAGGCGGATCTCTGAGTTCAAGGCCAGCCTGGTCTACAGAGTGAGTCCAGGACAGCCAGGGCTACACAGAGAAACCGTGTCTCGAAAAACCAAAAAAAGAAAAAAAAAAAGAAAACTCTGACTGTGAAGTATTAAGTTCACAGAGAAAAATAAACTTATATTTATAGCATACATATTTACTGATTTATATATCATCTCTGTATGTATGTGATGTGTCTACACATTAGCATGGGAATTTATATATATGTGTGTGTGTGAGGCCTGAAGTCGGCATCATGACTTCCTCCATCTTTCCTTCTTGAGGCAAGGTTTCTCATGGATCCTGAAGCCCATCTACCCAGCTAGAGTCCAGTGGTTCTCAACCTGTGAGTCATGACTTCTTTGGCGGTAGCATATCAGATGTCCTGCATATCAGTTATTTACATTAGGATTCATAAGAGTAGCAAAATTAGTTACGAAGTAGCAATGAAATAACTTTATGGTTGGGGTCACCACACTATGAGGAACTGTATTAGAGGGTCACAGCTTTAGGAAGGAAGGTCATGAACCACTGAGCTAGACTGTCTGCTAGCAAGCCTCAGGGATCCATCTGTGACTACTCATCCAGGGGTGGAGTTCCAGAATACCACCACCTCCTGCCTCCCAGCTTGTGATGTGGGCACTGAGGACCAAACTCAGGTCTGTGTGCCTGTGCAGCAGACCCTTCACAGACTAAACCGCCTCTCCAGCCCAATAGTCATAGCTTATGGCTAGGATGCAGGACACGTAACCAGTTAGGACTGTATACAAGCATGCCCTATTAACAAGAAATTCTAGAAATGAGGTGTAATGGAGAAAATAAGGGAAATATGATGATGTGAGCTTTATAATTTTCTATGGGTCTGATGGGAGAGCATCAAATCTTCAAGTAGAGACCCCAACAGAATGGAGATGTCAGGACCATGAGACATCTGACAAGGACAGTAAGAGGTGTGAAGAGGAGCTGGCCTGAGCCTAGGTGACAAGCTGTGTCCTGTGGATGAGAAAGCTGGAGAAGTGGGGGTACCTGAGCCCAGATCCTAAGTGTCAGATGGCAGGCATTAGCTACATGACTTGGAATTAGAGTGTAGACTTGAGTCTCCTCCTCAAGTTATTTTCGGTCACTGTTTTTATTACAACAGAAAGTAACCTAGGACAAGGTTCAATAGAATCATATAGCAGTTTTATCCTAAAATATTATTTATAAGAAGACATTTGGAAACCCTTCAATAAGGAGGTAGAAATGGAATTGTATCAGCCTGGGGTTAGTATGTCAATAGTTCCAGGCCAGCCAGGGCCACATACTGAGATCCTGTCTCAAAAGGCCAAATCAAGTAAGTAAGTTAATTGTTTAATTAAAGTATTATGTGCCAGAAATCATATTCTTTGCTTCTATTGCAATAATACTTCAGAAATTATTTTATAAATTTATGAGAGATAAGTAATTTTTCAAAATTATGTTAGTATAATGTATTTGAGAAAAAATGTTGAAAAATCAAGATCTTTAGACCTGCCAGTGTAACTGTTTCAAAATACAGCATATTGGATTAAAAGAGGGCATACAAACTGACTGATAGATTACTATACCAAACTAGAAAGCGTCTGCACAGCCAAGGAAAAAAACAACAAAAAGAAACAGTAATCTTAGGAGTGCAGAACATACCTAAAACCTGTATGTCTGAGTGTTAATACATACAATATATGAAGAACTCAAACAACGCCAAGGAAAACTTTGTCAGACTGAAAAGTGCTCTGTGGGTATACACAAAGATATTTAACACAGTACTAAGTACGAAGCAGGGAAATCAAATCAAAAGTTCAAGATAATTTTTAAGAAGACTCATAGCTGGTAAATATTTTTTAAAAAGTACTGTATGTTGGGGAAGGGGAATCCTTACACACGATTAGTAGGAATGCAAACTGGCGCAGTCACTGCAAGAGTCGTCTGTGGTCCCACACAGCTATAGCATGAGCACCACATCAGCTCTGGGTACGCTGAAACCAGACCCCAGCGTCCAGGGGCACTTTGACTCACAGCAGCGCAACGCTCCACATTCAAGACATGGATGCAACCTAAATATGCCCGATGGATGAATGGGGTCGTTCTTCCTTATAGAAGGGAAAGCTGCCATTTAGGATGACATGGATAAATTTGGAAGACATGTGAAATGAGGAAAACAGAATGATGAAGACCAGATATCATTCATATGAGGAAGCTAACACATAGAAACAGAGCCAAGCACATAGAAACAGAGAGGAGGTTGGCACTTGCCAGGTGCTGGAGGTTGGGGAAGTAATTGTCACAGGACACAGGTTCAGTTACACTCCTTATATATAAGACCTAGAGAGCCGTACAACACCAGAGCAATTATAGCTAACACGACTGTACACTTCAGGTTGTCAGGAGGGTAGGTTTTATGCTGTGCTCTAATCTAAATGAATGAACATGTAATAAAGAGGTAGGAAGAAACATCTGTAGGGCAAATTAATCCCTGAGACCATTCATAATCAATGAATGTGTAGAGCATTTTCTTGACCAATCATGCTTCAAAAAGAAATTTGGAACTTTGAAGACTGCAAATAGGGCCTTAGAATATCTAATCTTCAAGGCTCTTCTCATTGTTTTTATATGCAAAGCTTTAATATTCTATCAATATGCCAGTACCCATAAACATTTATTTAAGGTAGAGGCAGATTGTGTTACCGAAGCAGTTATATTAATCTATACTAGGAACTTGTGAATAAATGATCTGAAATGAAATATGTTGATAAATACTTTATAACTCAGTATCTACTATTATAACAGAAAGATCTCTGAAGAAATATGGAAGTATTAGGCCGTCAGCATAAACAGTTATAATAAAACTTGGAAAATCTCTAGTTCTTTCATAATGTATACTACAAAAGGCCTTGGCCTCGTCGGACTTAAAATAATTGTAATTTTCATTTGTTTAGTTTCAACTGTTTCTCTTTCACACAATCAAAAATCCTAGCATTTTCTTATTATACTCACTGAAAAAAGAAAAAAGTAAATCCATTCCTTACTTTCATGTTATACTACAAAAAAGAAACTCACCGTGGAAACCAGCTAAACAGACTCCCTGGAGGCTGCATATGTGTCCTTTCAGCAGACCACTCTAGCTTGGAAAGTTACCTCGTATACGTTGTTTGGAGACTAGCCCTCTGGAGGTGCTCCGGCGGCACTTACCATGGGAATGCAAGTGCCTGTGTCCATGAGAATGGTCATGTTCATGGTCATGGCTGTGTGCAGCTCCATGTTTGGCTTCGTGACTGTGGCAATGATCTTCGTGGCCATGGCTGTGATCTACAGCACCATTAAAGAGGGAATGACTGTGGCCATGGCCTAGAAAAAACAGAATATTTGGATAGAAGATATGTAAAAATACATAACTGATTACAATGATATCAGTTAGAAGAATCCTGTCTCCAGACTTGATGCAACCAACACTTGCTTCTAATAAATACTACCAATGCACTCAAACCATTCCGAGGTCCTACCGTGGAGCACAGAAATAAACTCTGAAGGCCAGAAACGGCAAATTCAGCAGGATCTATAGGAGACCTGCATCCCCGATGGCCTTCCAATAGGTCCCAAAGAGCTCGGCCAATCACCCCTCTAAGTTGCAAAGATACAGAAAAAAAAAACAAGCAATAAAACAACCATGTCAGAGCTCTGGCAATCCATCAGAGCCAAGGAATGGAGGAAGGCCATCATCTAAAGCAGCTACTAGGCTTTGTTAAGGGAACAGAGTCTTCCTCCCCAGTCCAGGAGCCAAACAACCCAAAGCCACCAAGCTGTAGATAACAGAGAGGTCAGGTTGCTTTCAGCACACTGCTAAAGCATCAGGTTCTGGTGAGTCAGTATTTTGTTCAGTAGTGCAATTCCCTGGCGCAGTCTCCAGTCTCCTAGACTGAGAGGCCCACTGAACTCCAGGCACCATGACAGCAGTGGAAAAGCTGCCACGGTGAGTTCTAGGAACTTGAGGAAAACCTCGGAGGGACAGATTCGACGGGGAACTCTGAAAAGCAGCCACATGCTCCAAAGAACCTAAAAGGGTGTGCACAGGCTGTGTACACACCTAAGAAAGACCTGAAAAACAAGAAGCTGCCATCCATCTCTCACTGACCCTGAGCAAGCAGGAAATCAAAGTTAGGGCTGCCTTGTAAACTAGGAGGCAGAGGGGGAAGATACACTTTCTCACAGAGATCCCTTTGCCAAAGGAGGGAGATTTACAAGCAAGTCACTTAAGGAAACTGACTAAACTCCGAGTGACTGCTATGTGTGCCCACTAGTAAGACAGGAGAAAAACAAAAGAATTCTAGAGTAAAAACTACGAGACAACTTAATAGCCACATGCTACAAGAAGCATGACTTGTCAACCGGTCCAAGAATGACTGAAAGGAGAAGTAACACAAGAACAAAACACTAGAACCAACCTAACTTTAAAGGGGTGGTACAATCTGATACCACAATTCTTAAAATAAGTGATCTCAAGTGTCCATCCCTCATCCAGGAACTAGCCGGCTGACTGAAGATACTTCTGAAAAGGCCCAGAGATAGACTTAGTAGGCAGATTTTTTACCAACTATTATAAACGCATTTAATGAGCAAAAGAAACTGGATCTAAAGACTCACTATTGTTAAGTCACTAACAGTAACAACACAGAAATCAGAAAGCCGAATGTAATAGCTCATGCCTATAATGAAGCACTCAGGGGCTGAAGAAACAGTCAAAGGTCTGGCATGGGCCATAAAGCAAGGCCTTTTCTCAAAACAACGAAAATATATATGAAGGTGTGCAGAGAGGAGAAGGGGAAAAAATTAAATTAAATAACGATGATTCTGGAATTAAAGCAAAACAAAGTAGCCATTCCCAGGACTCAGCAAGAGTTCTGAGCTATAGAACCTGAGGTCAGCATACAGACAGGTAAATAGAGATCATACTCTCAAAAGCAGACAGAAAGGGGAATGAAGAAAATGATTCAGAGTCTCCAGAAAACAAGAGAAAGACACAAGAGAAACAGGAGCCAGTGGCTAGAAATTACCACAGTTTAATGACTATTATAGTCAAGAAATCCTTCGAAGTCCAAATAGCATGTGAGGTCATATCAGACATCACAGTTGATGAAAGCCAAACATGAGACAGTCTTGAAGGTCAGCTTTTCTTGCTTCATGGCTAATGCCCATCTGCAGTTCAGATACGAATAGAAACTGCAGATTCACAGAGTAGCCCTCAGCGAGACCAGACCGACGTGGGTCCTCTCCTTGTTCCTGTCCCAGTTAACAGCACAGTGTTGCACTGAGAGCAGGACCCAGGTGGAACTTCTAGATGTCAGCAAAAGCCCAAGAATGAGGATCTCACCATGCATCCCAGGATGGCCCATAAATAATAATCCTCCTGCCTCAGCCTCCCAATCCCTGGAATTACAGGTAGGATTCCTACTGTTTAGACATGATGTCAAGGTGACTCAGGGTCTTAACTTCCACATCACACACAAGCATATGGATACATATGCAGAAGAAGGAGAAGAAGAAGAAGAAAGAGGAGGAAAAGAAGAAGAAGAAAAAGAGGAGGAGGAGGAGGAGGAGGAGGAGGAGGGGGAGGGGGAGGAGCAGAAGCAGCAGCAGCAGCAAATAAGCAAGCAAGAGGTACAGCCAAACTGATATGCAAATAGAATGTTGGATGTTCCTCCACGTGCCAAATAACACCTTTATCAACATATGTGCCATAACATGGATACACACATGCACACACACACACACACACACACACACACACACACAAATTAAATAAATAATTTTAAAATGAAACAAACAAATGAAAGAAATCCTAAAGAACAAAAGGCAATGGATAGTTATCGAAATGGTAGTAATGGGGTGCAGAAATAAAAAATTCTATAATCTACAAAGCTCTCTTTAAAATAAAGGAGAAGTTGAGGCAATCCAGATGAACAAAAGCCTGCTCATTCAAAATAGTAAAGGGCTTTGGAGGTAAATCAAAGGACACTAAAGAGTAGTTTAAATACACACTAAGAAAAATGGAAACTAGGAAGACAAATACAAAGGCACAGAAAAGATAGTGACACAAGCCAGTTAGTGTGAAACTATATTGATGGGTTACAAAGAGGCATTTCAATCATCCCACAGGAAGAGGAAGAAGACAGAAGTACAGCGGGTGGCATCGCAGCTGGATACTGTTGTCTCCAGACCTTCAACATTTTCTTAAGAAAATGATGGAAAATGTTTATTCCTCCTAAGGAAGCAATACGTCAAAGCCACTCATTAGGAGGAATAATATATAAACAGATGGAAGAACAAGCTAGGTAGCAAGAAGCCATCACACCAAGATGAAAGTATTAAAATGGAGGGTTTGGTGCCCGTGGCCCTGGAAAAGGAAATCCTGAAACAAAGGAAGATATACACCCCACCCTCCCAAGGAAGAAGAGAAGAGGAAAAAGGAAGGCAAAAATTGACTATATTATACTTTTATTCTGTTGCTATGACAAATACCCTGAAGAAAGTAGAAAGTGCGAGTGATTACGGAGAGAAGGGCTTGTTTCAGCTTGCACTGCTAGCTTTCAGTCAGGACGGGGACTTCAAACAGCTGCTCTCATCACATCTCCAGGTGAGCTCATCTGCTTGCTGCTAAGCTCAGCTTCAGGACCCCTTCTAGGGAATGGTGGCATCAGGTCAGTTACCTACACTGAGACAATCCCCCTCAGGCATGCCCAGCTAATGTACACAACCCTTCACTGAGACTGTCTTCCCAGGAGGATAGACATTGTGTCTGTGACAATTAATGATGACCTTCACAGACTAATCCCTATAGGGATTAATTTGTATACAAACTTAAATACAAGCATCAACTCCCCAAAGTTATATTTATAACACATAAAACAAAGGAAAGTTTGTTTATACTAAGTACTAAGCAATACTAAGTAATACTGTAACTTATAAATGGAGTGGGAAAAAACAATAGAGAAGCAAGTATTGCCCAGGAACACATTAACAGATTGTTCTACTTCACTACTAACCAGAGACATGAAAAAACTAGAAGCCACCTGTATCAAATTTGAGCAAAAACACTTTAATCTGTAATATCAAAGGTTGATGTGGGTTGGGGAGAAAATTAATACTTCTATCAATTTCTGGAATTGAATTGAATGACAGTCATTTTGGAAGGCAACTTGAAAACTAAAAACATGTATCCACTAAAAGTGTATGTATGTTTTATGAATTCTACTTATACATTAACTCACTGAATTAAAAGAACTAACTGTAGAGATGGAAATGGTGTATATCTGAACTGTGCAACATGGCAGGCTCATATGCTGTCTGATTTTAGGGGTTTTGTTTGTTTGTTTTAGCTTCTATCTTGCTTTCGACAGTTTCTCTCTATGCACCCTAGATAGACGGAAATTCACTATGCAGAAGAGGTACTCCTGAAGCTAGCATTAATTCTCCTGCCTCTGTTTCCCAAGTACTGGGATTGTAGATATCTTGACTTCATACCATGGAGTTTTCTATGGTCATTGACAATGTGAGTTCATTACAATAAAATGATTTCATAAATTAATAAAAGAAAAATGCAAGGTAGTAGACTAACATCTATCAATGGAAGGATCTTGGAAACATATTATATAGTAAATTATAAATACACACTTCAGTAACTAGCTTTGTGGTTTTCTGATGCTTGTCTTTTAATATGAATTAAATATTACATAAGGCAGAAGTCTAGAGAGATCCTTACAGACATGATAACAAGGACCAAAGCTCTGGAAGGCACTGGGATGGAGGACTATGGAGAAGTGCAAGGGATGGCTCAAGAAGACTTTTCTGAGACCTAGACATCATACTTTTGCACCTTTAAAATTATTAGTTTTCTAGAGTATTTAATGATAGCAACATGCAAGACAGACAGATAGATAGATAGATAGATAGATAGATAGATAGATAGATAGATAGATAAAAAGAAGAAATGGTAACTGGCAAGGATATCTGTCCCCAAGTCTGAAGACCTGAACTCTCCCAAGTTGTCCTATGACATTCCTGCGCATGTGGTCACAATCACACATACACACACACAAATAAAATAAGTGTTAAAAAATGAAGAAACAAATAGTTCTAACCATCATACCAGAGCCATGAGAATGTCCATGACCTCCATGATTGAAAACAAATATTCCTACTAGGTTTACCACAAATCCAAGAACTGAAACAAGCAGCAGTCTCTCGTGGTGTACATCTGGAGGAGCCAATGCTCTCTAGAAAACACACAATACAAGGATCAACACTGAGACAACTCTAGATTGAGCAACTGGTGGCATTATGATACATGTTAAAATTTTAGTCATTTTCAGAAGTAAAGGTGTTTAAAAATACCTTCCAGAAGTGAGACAGCCGAAATTACTCTTAATATATTGCAGAAAAAGTAAAAATTACTGTTTCCAAACAAAGGTAAATAAGTGTAAGGACATTTGGTACCAAACCTGTTCCTCTTGCTGTCTGTAAGTTCACTAATCTTTACATTTTTCTTCCATTTTCACAAACTGTATACCAAGTATTAAAAGTTCTAGCAAAACTCTTGGGTTCTAGATTTTTTTAAGAAACAATTCCTAAAGGCTCTCATTACCCAGACTGCACCTTTCCTTCTTCTCACTGGCAACACCTCATTCACAGCATCTATAGCTCTACCATTCCCTTGCTTTCTATCTCAAGATAGCTCATATGATGTAAAATTTTCAACTATTTTATAAGTCCTTCTGTAAACACAAGGACAGTGTTGTGGATCACACACTGGTCAATACAGGATAGTTGGAAAGATCTCTATTAATATTATATCTTTAAAACATTTTTATTGAAAAGTAATTTCCTGACTCTTAACAATTATCTACTATACCTCAACTCCTTCTGAGAAAATAAAGAAAGCAGTGAAGATCAAAAACAGCCCATTGACAAAGCCAGCCAGGACTTCTGCTCTAACATACCTAAAGAAAAGCAAGGTAACAGTGAATTATACTTCTTAAAATCCAAATGAATATATACATTTCAGAGATTATACACCATATTATATAATTTTAAGTGCTAACAAAGTCTTTTTATTTATAGAGTACATTTATATAACAATGTAAACCAAATGAGAACATTAATTTACTATGAATGATATTTAATAACAAATGTCACAAAACACAGACATTCAGAAAGCAAAAGGCCTCCTAAGTCACCACTGTAAGAGGAAGGGTCCAAAGAAAGCAAGAGAAGGGGTCTAAGAAATCTGTTTTAAATAAGCTTATTTCCCCTTTTCTGAGAATTCATGCTTTGCTTCCTATCTTATAGCTATGAAGTCTTCAGGAAATGGAGCTCTGATCTCTAGGAGGCTAAAGCACCCCTGCAGTATGGCAGAGACAACTTGAGATTTATGTTTATCTTTTTCTAAGACTAACACATTCAGCCTAAACTTTCATTCATCTATTTTTAGAATTAACCCTATCTTTACATCAGTCTATGAAACCATTTTTAAATGCCTGTCCTTTCTCTCTAGGACCAAATGTTTTCTGCTTCCTACTTAGGTGAAGTACTGGAGAAAGATCTCATTGTTCTATATCACATGTTACAGTCATGGAAACAACTTTAACTTTATATTTTTACATACCTAAGCATTAGTCAAAGTGTGTTCATGTCAGCTAGTCCTTCACCAACATTACAAAGCAGCAAAACTCCTCTTTCAGATACTGTGTGGCTGCTTCACCTGCAACCCCTGCAGAGGCTGGGCCAGGAGGATTGTAAGGTCTAGGCCAAGTTAGACTAAAGAGTAAAGAGTCTATCTTTAATTTTATTTTATTTTATTTTTTTTTTCAGGTTTTTCGAGACAGGGTTTCTCAGTGTAGCCCTGGCTGTCCTGGGACTCGCTCTGTAGACCAGGCTGGCCTCTGCCTCTGAGATCAAAGGCACGCCCCACCACTACCACATGGCTTTGCTGGTTTTCTAAACAGAATGCTCTGCCATAGAACATTTTCTTTTCTGACAGAAGACTGTTGTATGTAGAGACCCTCTCAGGCTGCCCTGGAACTCACTAAGGAACTACAGCTGGGCTTGAAATGACCTCCAAGTTCTGGAAGTACAATCATATATTCAAGCAACCATGCCAAGTTGAACAAACTTGTCACAGGTCCTCTATCTGGTTACCTTTGAGTTGATCCTATCAAGTTGATATAACACAATATGAATTTTGCATTCCATTTTAAACAAATACAAGTAAATTAGATTGATGTATTATTCATCAAAGCATGTACTTTTTTGGAGAAAAGTTTACTAAATTCAAATAATATACAACCAATTTTCTATAATTTACACTAAAAGAGATTTACCTAATAAAATCAGTAGGATTATTGTCCAAACCAAAGAGCATTTTTATCCTCTCCCTCTAGTCCCATAGCTAATGCTTGACAGAAAGCATCTTTTCCTTAGCTCACTAAATTTTCAGATCAAAGGCAAGAATTTTTTTAGGAATCTTTTGGTTCCTAATTTCTACGTTGGTTGGTATGTTTCATGCATTTTCATAGAGTGCTAGGTTAGCTTTAGTTTATTACTGTACCTGGTAGTAGGTTTAAAATGAAGAAGAAAAACTAGACAAATGATCTTAGATGATTATGTTTACCTGAAGGGAGTAAATCTTAGAGTTAAAATGTGTAATTTATGAAAGTGGATTGCCTAAGCAAGCATGTCTCATGCATAAATTCTTCAGCCAAGGCAAATGAGGGCCCAAGAACACCCCAGACTGAAGAGGGGTGGGGCAGACAGGCCAAAAGGGAGTAGGGAAGACACCCCAGACTGAAGAGGGGTGGGGCAGACAGGCCAAAAGGGAGGAGGGAGGGGAAGGAAAGAGTGAGAGTCAGGAGAAATAAGCATGAGGATATGATGCATAAGCAAATGTGACAAATAGACAGACAGACAGGCAGGAGGTGAAGAGCAGACGTGAGGAAGCCCTGAGGAAAGAGATGAAGCAAGGAGGAGCAGGGAAGGACTTAACATTATGACAAAGGTGGAGACAGATATTAGCTCTCGTCTCTGATAAACAGAATTGTACTTAGAAATGGTCTATGAACTCAAAACAGGAAACTCAGGAAGTTTAAATCAATAATGAAAAACCCATTGCTTCCCCAGTCAGTGGGATGGGAAGCCAATTCTGCTCTAATCTGGATCATCAAAGGTCCTTACATAGTAAGTGGCTGAGTGTGCAAATCAGAGATAAAATCAGCGATAAAATCAGCATAAATAAGAACAAAGCTAAAAAGACAAATAAAACCATGTTATGAAATAATTTTAAATAAATAACTGCAAAGTATCTCTTTAGTAAAAGAATAGGAAAAGAAGATAGGTTTCATATGATTTTATCAGGAAAAAAAAAAGGTTATGGGGAAATCCTTAAAAAGCAAAAATATATCCCCCTAAATCCTTTTGGTAAAACTAAGAGTTCATTTGCCAAAAAAAAAATAAAAAAAATAAAAAATAAAATAAAATTCTGTATATAAAAATGTTCTATTATAGAGTCTGATCATATATTTTTTAAAAACTATTTCTTTTATTTTGGGGATTATAATGTAAAATGTAATTCTTCATTACCCCCATACTTTTCCTTCCTCCATATACTTTTAAAACAGGTGAATCTAATCCAGGAAGTTAAAAAGTAACCCCAAGGGAGGTGCATAGGAAGGACTATAAAAAGCCTGAGGCCAGTTTGAAGAGCTCAGATCACACAAGTAACTTCGACTTGTAAGATTTCATGGCTTTAAGAGCTATATATTTTTCGTTGCATCTTAATAGTTCAAGAAATGTAATTTAATGTCTTACCCATAAGAGAAAGCGTCATTATCTCTCCACTTTGAAATAACAGAAGCTGCCAATCCAGCCAGTATGGCGGTGCTATCAAAAAACATGTGGAAAGAGTCGGAGATCAAGCCTAGGCTGAAAAAGAACAGATATAATGGTGCATTAGAATTCAAAGCAAACTTATCTCCCTAAGAACTAAGGGTCATCTGGAATTACTCTCTAGGTCAGTACTGAAATGTGACACACAGAAAGATCCTGTTAACTAAAAGCCCAGGGCTGCTGAGAACAGTCAAAACAGCCATGTGCTGCTGCACTGCACGCTACAGCATAGGAATTGCTCACTGTCTCCACACAAAGGTCAACACTGCCGAGGTGGGGAAGGCTCTCATCCTGCGGCAAAGAAGTCTGCTATCATTATGATTTTTAAAGATTTGTTTTAGTTTATATGCATGACTACCTGCATGTATGTATGTGTACCCCATATGTGCCTCATGCCCATGGAGGCCAGAAGAGAATGTTAGATCCCTAGATATGGAGTTACAGACAGTTGTGAGCTGCCATGTGGATGCTGGTAACTGAACTTGGGTCTTTGCAAGAGCAGCCAGTGCTCTTAACACTAAGTTGTCTCTTGAGCTCCATGTCTGTTAGTAAGTGTCTACTCTCAGCTCTTATCATGTGATGCCTTCTCTGTGCTTTGATACAACTAGAAAATCCTTTTACCAGCTGTCAGAACCACGAGCTTAACAAACCTCTATCTTTTTCCTTAAGACTTATTTTCTTCTTATGTATAAACCTGCATGCATGCCTGCATGACTGAAGAGGGCACCAGATCTCATTATAGATGGTTATGAACCACCATGTGGTTGCTGGGAATTGAACTCAGGACCTCTGGAAGAGCAATCAGTACTTTTAACCTCTGAGCCATCTCTCCAGCAAACCTCTGTTCTTTATTTAAAAAGAAATAAAGATAGAGAGAAAGAATGAACCAACGAACTCTGACACTCCCTGAACCTGAACTGCATCTGATCTAAAGCTGCAGTAGAGCTCACAGCATGTCTTCAGCAAGCCTGGGTTACCGCAATAGGAATCTACCAAGACCACAGAGAGACCAGGCTGTGGTACAGGCACAGACTTGCTGAAAGCTGAGAACAGATCAAGTATCATGATATATACTCAGAGGCTGGAGAGATATGATCAACTATCTAGTACTCTAACACTCTAAATTTTTTACCAAGCACAGGTCTGCAGGAGCCACAAGTAAACTGAACTGTCACTTAGTAAAATTTACCATCAAAAACAAATCCCCAGACACAAGCCTAGATCAACTATGGAGCACCTTCAAATCCCTACTACAATTAATAGTCAGCAAGGTAAACAGATGGACTATTTCTGTACATAGCAACTATAAACCTCAGGCTTTATTTTAAATATAATACTCAATATGTAAAAACAATTTATGACATAAAACAAGCATTATGTGAAATACTTAAAGGATAAGAGAGGAGAAGATGAGGGGTACTATCAAAAACTCAGTCAAGAACTAAGGCAAGCAACAGAATCAATACCAGAAATGGCCCAGATGTTAGAACTGTCAGAGAGCTTTAAAATAAATATGATTATAGACTAGAGAGACTGCTCGGCAATTATAAAACATCAGATTAAGTTCTTAGCACCCACAGTGGTTCACAGCTACCTGTAATTCCAGTTCCAGGGGACCCAACACCCTCTTCTGGCCTCTGTGTGCATCAGGCATACATTGGTGCACAAAGCACAAATACAAATACAAAAATAATGAATATGTTAAAGAATACGGTGTGGAGCTGTAGAACATTCATGAACAAAGGGAGAATTTCCATAGACAGAAACTTGACATGAAAGAATCAGATGAAGTAGCTGAGAATTACCCAAAATTCCTAAAAGAAAGTAAATCAATAATCCAGGATAGTTGGTGAGTACCTTGAGGGGAGGGGACGACCTACACACTTTACACAGAGCACCAAAGAAAAAGGGAAAAGAATAAAAGTTGATAGAAAGGGAAAACGATAAGTCATAGATTATTCTTAGTGGAAATGATCCAAGGCAGAACACAATATGGCAACGTCTTCAAAGACATAAGAAAGAGGTTTGGCTTACTTCTGCTATCTTTAAGGACAGCCGAGATTTTTTTTAAATGGGAAAAATTATCAAAACCAAATGTTTATTCTTTGACAAGATCAAGGAAATTGGCAACATTTATATCAACTGATCCATGAAAAAGACTCAAGCCGCAGGCGTGGGTGAGCCTGTAACCACAGCCCATAGAAGTTGAGGGAGCAGTAGAGGCTGGCTGGGCTACACAGTGAGTCCTTATCAAATACCAAGGACAACAGAAACATTTTAGCCACTAAAAATCAAGAATAAGGAGGATGTTGTTGACTGTACAGACCTAAAAGGAATAGTAAGGAAAGACTATGAACTGTATGTCAATAAACTATCTAAAAGCAAGTTCTGAGGCAACGAATGTCATAAATCTATCTGAAAGTTAATCTGAACCCTATGGTAAGAAAAGACTGACGTAGCTATGTTAAAGCTCACAGCAACAATGACCAACAAAAACGCCCCACGCTCACCAAGTCACAAGCATTTTAAAAACATAATTAATCTTTCAAAAACACTTGGAAAAAACAGAGGAGAATACTTCCCTAGTCTAAGACCAGTGTTAGCTTAAGACCAAAGCCAGATGAGCCATTGAGAAAGAAACCGTGTACCAGTACCTCTTATGAACATGGATCTAAAAACCCTCAACAAGACACCAGGAGGCAGATCCAATAATGCAATTCAAGAGTAAACATATCCTGACCAACTGTGACTAAATTCAAGAACTCATGGATGCTTTAATATATGAAAGTCAATCAATGTATCATATGAATAAAGGATAAAATGTCAATATACACTGCATAAAATGTAACATGCCTGGTGATTGAAATACACAACAAATTTAAAATACAAACTTAACTTTCTGTATGACAGCTACAAAACAACATAGCTGATATCATCAATAAATGGCAAAATTCATTGACTAATTAATAGTGAAAAGCTGTTTTCCCCAAAGATCAAGAAATGACAATGATGCCCCTTTTCATTTGTTATTTATCATTTTTACTGAAGAATCTAAACAGCGCAATAAGGTAGGAAATAAAATCAAAGTTCCTCAGAGTAGAAAAAAGAATATTTAGATGCTATTATCTTATATATAAAAATATTAAAGAATACACAGAAAATTGCTTAAATTAATGTAACTTTACAGGATAAACATAATCAATATCAAAATAATTTTCATCCTACACGGTAACAAAGAGCAAAAGTTAATTAAAAATTTTCCATTTACAACAGCACTCAAAAGAAAAAGTAACATTTTGAAGGATAAATTTAACAAATGCTAAAACTTACATTCTGAAAGCTGTAAAATAGTGATGAAATTAAAGGCTGCCTAAATAAATGGGAAACGTTCATGTTTATATATGTAAAAGACCAATTTTTAGTACTTGTGACTGAACCAATGCTTCAGACATACTAAATATATGCTCTCCCACTGAGCTGCACCCTACACCCACAAAACAGTCCTCATTAACCTTCATTTTAGAACTAAGCAAAGCTTCATGAAGGTATGAGTCACTTTTGTTCACGGACAGTGGTAATATCTGCGCCATTTCAATTTCAGTACATGTGACGCATCAGCAAGAACTCAGAGAACGACACTTCCCCAAATGAGTTACATTTTCAATTTACTACCTATGGAGAAAGTGCCAAGCCAATCTAAATATTCACATTAAAAGAATAGGGGCTAGAGAGGTGGCTCAAAAGTAAAAAATATTTGTTGCTCTCCCAGAGGATCTGGGTTCAGTTCCCAGCACCCACATGGTGGCGTTTAAACACCCATAACTCCAGTTCTAGGGGATTTTACACCCTCTTTTGACCTCCACCAGGCAAGCACAAAGTACACATATACACATACAGGCAAAATATTCATACACATAAAAAATTAACCTAAAATTATTTTCACAATTTATTTATTCCTTTTACATCATGATCACAGTCTCTTCCCTCCTTTCCTTCCTCCTCCTTCATCCATTTCCTCTTCCCCTTCTCCTCAGAGAAGAGGAACCACCTCCCAGCTCCCACCTCAGATACCAAGCCTCCCCAGCACATCAAGTCATCTCAGGAGTAAGTGCATCCTCTCCAGTAAGGCCAGACAGGGTAGTCCAGCTACAGGGAAGGGATGCAAAGGCAGGCAAGCAGAGTCAGAGCCAGACACATCCCCTGTTCAGTTGTTAGGGGAACCACATGAGCACCAAGCTGCACGTCTGCTATGTATGGGGGGTGGGCTAGGCCCAGACCAGGAATGCTCTTTGATTGATTAACCTAAAAAAAAGTTTAATTCATATAAAAAAAAGCAATGGTCCTATACAAAACAATAATATTCTTGAAGAAGAGGATCAAAAATGAAGGACATCTATCTTCCAATTTCAAAAGCTCAGAACTACATTAATCAAAACAGTGGAGGCTGGCATAAAGGCAAATAGAGACCAACTAAACCAAATCTAAGGATCAGAAATAATCACCACATAACCAGGAGATCAATAAAAAGTGGAATTTTCTAGTTTCTTTGGAGTCTCAGTTGTGTCATGTGATGTTGTGGAAACTGTCTATGAGAGGATGTTTTGGTGTGAACAGTCACATTAGCTTTCCTCTGGAAGCTGCCTGGAAAGGGGGCATGTGATATTTTGCTGGAGTGGAAGCTTGAGAGGATATGTGATGCTTGCAAAGAGTCTAACTCAACAGACAGTGTAGGATGCTGTGGCACTGGTTCACCTTGCCACTCTTTGCTGGTCTTCGTTGGGGTTTTGCTGATGCTAGTCTTCCCTGACAATGCTCTGGCATTGATTTGCCATGCCTTCTTTGCTGATCATTGCTTCTCATGACTTTGTAGATTGAAACACATTGAAGAACTTCTTGTGATATTCCAGCAGCGTTTGCTGCTTCTGCAGACTAAAGCTGATTCATAGAACCTTGCAGTTTCTTCTGGACTAAGCTATCACTCACTGCTGATTCATGTGAACTGAACTGCTGATACCCTGACAACCAAGATTGGAATTGCCCCGAAGAACTACTTCTAGACAGGCCCAGATCTTCCTTTGCCCTATTAACCTTTCCTTTCCACTACCTCTGGTGGGTGGTGGGCTAAAAGGGAGGTTAAGAACCCTTATTAAAGTAAGTTTTGAAAAATCTAAGCCTACACCAATATACATCTACACTTCAACAGCAGGCTTACAGGGGGCATCACCTTCCGGTTGGTGGCCACCCTGTCAAAGGAAATGGCTGTCATGGTTTCCACCCATCCCACAAAGGGCTCCTTCCACAGCAGCAGGCACAATGAGTCTCATCAGAGCCACTAAAGCTCAGACCAAGGCCCAAGCTCACTACTGAATCTGCCTTTCTCTTGAAAATTGTCCTCTTTTGCCTGGGGAAGTGGGTTTCATCCACCACTGCCTCACTTTCACTTAGAGTTTTAACTCTTTACTACCCAACTCTTCCTCTGAGTTCCAAGGTTCTGAATCACAGGAAGAGCTTCCTACCACAGACCTGGGCTGTCTTCTCTTTACTTTTGGTTCCCACAGCCCTAAGGAGTGGCAAGCCAACACTTCAACGTCATCTTTTTTTCCCACTTTCCTTTCCAACTCAGAGGCTAACCCAGGCCGGCTAGCCTTATGTCTCTTTCCTGTTATAATTATTTCCTCCTTTCCAAAACCAAGTTTCTTCTAGGCAGCCATCTTGGCCTCAGCTACACATCTCATTAAGTGAATCAGGACACTGTAACTGCTGCTTCAGCAACGGGGCTTACAACTCTCCACACACAGAGCAACAGAGCCCTAACTGGATTCTCTCTGCAGATGTGCTACTCTCGGATGCCTTAGCTTAAGCTCAGCAAGAGCAATGCCATCACTCTTCCCAAACTCATCTTTGGACAACTCTGCGAGTGTTAGGAAAATACTTTCCCAGAGGAGACATACCTCCTCCTTATAAGGTGGCAACAACAAATGAAAGTACAGTTCTACCTAAGCCCAATTTGGGGAACCAATGACTTTATTAGTAATTATAAGAAATAACCAGTGATTTATTTATTGCAGACCATGGGTGAGGGATTACTTGCTCAAGTGTGTGGGTGACCCCAAGAATACTACTCTACCACCAAAAAAAATAAAAAAATCCCACTCCAGCAAGGATGACGGCTTCCTCATAGCTACATGAAGTCTATATATTCTACACCTCCAGAAATCAGGAGGTGCACAAGAGACCAAGTGAGGATAAGGCAGGGATGAAGATAATGCTTCAGCAAGCCAAAGAAATGTCAAATATTACCAGCCAAGCAACTGAAGGTAGAGCAGCTTTTTCCCCAGATAACTTGGAAAGTACCGACCCATGGACACCTGGAACTTAAGCGTTATACCTCCCAACTAGAAACTCTGGCGTGCAAGCCACTCACAGTACGTTCACAGGAACCCCGGGCAGCTTCTTTTTTCCAGCAAATTTGTTTTCTATACATTCAGTGGAAAGATTGCTTTAAGGGGAAACAAAAAAGCAAATCCTGCAGACTATAGCAACAAACTTCTTTTAAATACTTATTTATATAACACGTGAGCACTAGCATGCACGCGCGCGCGCGCGCACACACATACACACACACACACACACACACACACACATTTGTGATGCTAAGGCTATACCACTGCATTATATTCCTATGGTAGTTTTTAGCATTTAATAAAAAGTAACCCAACCGGAAAACCTACTTCCTCTTCTGAAATGGAAGAGCACCTTGTTCTCTTACAGCAGGTGATATGAAGCCTTTCCTCTGATCCTAGGGCCATCATGTGAAAGTCACTTAGCTATAGATGAGCAGATAAACACACATGAAAAGCCTCCAGTTCTCATTCTACGTAAAAAAAAAATACTGGCGGGAAAATGTGAGTTTCATTGCTCACCTTCAGTACTAGCAAGTGTTACTCACTATGAATTCTCATTTGGACTGTACAGCACAGAGTTCTTTAATACATAAAGGAAGGGACTGGTAAGATGATTGGGGAGGGAAAGGCTTGATATTAAGCCTGAAGACCCATGTTTAAGGCTCAGGACCCACAAGGTGGAAATAGAGAACTAACTCCCACAGGATATCCTCTGGTCTCTACATGTCCACCAAGACATATGCACATGCACACATACCAAATAAAATGGAATAAAAACATTTGAAAAATAAAAAGCAAGTAAAACATAAAAGTGGCATAGATATTACCTAAGAGTATGGATTTGCACATGAAGTAAAATGTAATAAGGAAAAAACAAGTTCCTATAATCAGCATACTTGTTTTGGGTTCCTCTTTAAACAGTAATCTCTTTTTTAAAGTGTTATGATATGTTTTTATGTGACTCCTTAAAGACATTTTAATGAGGGAGATTTCCTGTAGCATGAAGGAAAAATGCCAACATTTAAGTAAAACAGAAAATGAACAGACATTACAAGACAAAAGAAGCCACACATGGTTCACACCTGTAGGCTTGCCTGAGGTGAGAGTAACCCTATTAGTAAGTCTAGCCTGGCTACTTAATGAGTACTAGGCTATCCTAGGCTACAGTGTTTTGCTGTCTACAAAGAACAGAAAAGGAAGAAGGTAGAAGGGGATAGGAGAGGGAGGAAAGGGAAGGAAACTTTTGAAAAGGATTTTATTTAACACTAGGAGTGGTAGCATGCATCTATAATCTGGCATTGGGATGTTTGAGACTGGCCTAGTTTAAGACCAGCTTTTAAAAAAGAAAGAAAAAGCAAAAACAAACAAAAAAGATCCACTTGTGAAAATAAAGGCAGCGAGAAAAACCTATCAATTTTAAGAGATCTTCCCATATCATCCAAACAAACACTATATATAGATGTTATCTAGCTTCTTCTCTATATAATTTAAAAACAATGTATAAGAAAGGACACGTGAACATTTAGAAACTGTTTAGGGGTGACTCTTATTGTCGAAGAATCAGCACTAAGCAAATATGGAAGACTGGCTCTCATATCTGCTTGGGTCACAGAGAACAGGTAAGACAGGGTGTAGGTCATAGAGATGGGTGATGGGCTCATGAGGGCCACCATACTTTTTACATCTGCTTAAGATTTTCCATCATAAAACTTTCTAAAAGGTCTATTGGTAATTGTGCTAATAGTCTATTCAAAGTGGTTGTTACATATTAATTCACATTTGAAGACAAGGGATTATTGTGAATCACAAAGCCTTGCCCAGCTAAATTTCATAATGTGAAATAAGAGGCTAAGAATACATTTATTATCAAGATATTAGAAAAGTAGACTGGCAGTGATTCTTTCTCAAAATATAAGGTGGGAAGTGACAGAGGAAGCTATTAAATTCAAATTCTGACCATCACAGATACACTCACACACGTGCACTCAAACACATAAGCACATACGAACACACTTACAAAACAGGGAAGAAAATTAGAATCTTGATTATTAGTAAAGTTAAAAAACTAATGAACTATAGTGAAATAACTTCCAACTCCATGTCATTCTATGATCCTTAATGTTCTTCAAAATGAAACATTTATTTGAGTTTTTAAGGAGAAAAGTAAAACTACAAGCCAATTCATTGCCAGTCATAGCACCACAGCTGGTTAAGCTGTTGTCACACAGAAAGAGAAAGCTTGAAAAAGGCTATAAAACCTTTAAATTTTAATAGAAAAATATGTAATTAACGAGTACATTTTTCACTAAGGAATTACTCTGCAAGGATCTTCTAGATACATTCCATAAAACAGGACCAAATAAACCCCTACCCCTTAAGCATTTCTAGGGCAAATATTCATTAAAGCAGAAACATCAGCCTTTGCAGTTTGCTTCATGAGCTTCTTCAGTTTCTAAGTGAGACTATTTCCAATGGCTGTAGTAGATGATATAATTGAAATCCTTAAATAGATGGTGATGCCAATGTGTAGCAGCAGAGCGTAGAAACACATAAAGCCAAACACAACAGCTCACTAGAATACAGGGGGGTGGGGGGTACCATACAACCCAGACCAAAGGAGCTGGAGGCCTTGCTGTAACTTTGGAAAGAAGAAAACTAAAACACTAGCCCTCCACTTCCTGTGCCAAGTGGGTTTATCTCTCTCCAGTACATACCCGCTTTCTTCCTCAGTAACAAAGCCTTGGCTTGTGCCTGTCTACATGGTTTCATGGAATAAACCTCATTGCTTCTAGACATGACCATGTGATCAGTGTGAGGGACAGCATAATGTGTTAGCATCCATGAGACACTATGTACTTTTTTTTTGCCTCTTTCTCTCTATGCTACAGGCATTGTGGTGCAAGGGAGAGGGGGAGCTCTACCAACCATCTTGGGAAAAGGTACTGTCTCTTCAAACAATTATTGGATTTGTTGGTTTTTTTTCTGTAACTCAGAAAATAATACCCTCAACGATACAAAGCTACATTCTTGTATTGTCTTGAGATTATGCAGTTACTCAACAATAAATGGATGAAAACTAACAGGGTCTGCACTGGGCTGCACCAGGTCCTCTGCACATGCATCATGGCTTCCAGCTTAGTGTTTTAACGGGTTCCTCAGTGGGTCTCTGTTTCTTGTGCCTTTCCTTGGGCTCTTTTTCTTCTGTTTTTTTTATTTTGTCTACTTCCAATCTGTTGGGATTTGCTTTATTTTAGATTTTATTTTATTATCCATTAGAAGCCCGTTTACTTTCAAATGAGAGACAGAAAGGGGGTGGATCCAGACGGGAGGGGCAGTAGGGAGAAACTAAGAGGAATGGGGGAGGGGAAAACCATAATTAGGATATATTAAGATAAAAAGGAATCTATTTTCAATAAAAAGGGGGAAAAGAAAATAGTAGAAAGGAAAGCATTCTAGACGGGAGTAAGAAGCACAGTAAGTGTTCCTACACTTCCCTCCTGACTTCTAAGAACCAAAGAAAGGAGTTTAATTTTTGCTTCTGGTGTTTTTGTTTCCCCTAACAGAGCAGTTAGCAGAGACAGATGAATCCACGCATTCAATCACTCATTCTTCCCTTCACCAAATACACAGTAAGCCCCTACTCTGTGCCAAGTGCCAAGATGACCGCTATGGCAGAGTCACACACAGGTGAAAGGGGGTAGGCAAGAAGTAAGAGAAGGTGCACAGAACTGTGCTCTTCTTGAAGACACCTCACCATCAAATACACACCCTCATTATAAGCAAGCTCTCCCGTAAAAATGGAGGCCCTGGAAAGAAAGGCTGAACTTAGCACTTGCTGCTACTATCTCAAATATTTCTTTGCATCTCTGTGAAGGGGATGTTTTATCCATAGTTTAATCCTCTACGCCAGGAAAAACTCCTTGGTCGTTTATATTCAACAACCTGAAACTTATTTTTAAAGAATAAAGTCAAACATAGAAATGACCAAGACAAAGTGGATTTAGATGAGAAATAAGCGGAGATAATCCAATATCACAAAGAAATAATCAATGGTGTCCAAATAATATAAGAAGCCAAATTGAAATAAAGATCCAAGTTAAGAAAATTCTTTTGTTTTAATTCAGTATGTAGCTGAACATGACCTTTAACTTCTGCTCTTCCTGCCTCCACCTTCAAAATATTGGGATTGCAGGATTACAGTACTGTGTGTGTGTGGGTGTGCACGCACGTGTGTTTATTTGGAAATGTTAGGCACTAAATCCAGTGCCTAGCACATGGTAGGCAAGAACTACTATACCACCAAGCTATACCACAATCCTCAACAAACTTCTAAATCCTCCCAAGCACCAAACAATTTATGTTTTGTAACCACTGGCACAAATTAAGATTGGGGACTAAGCAACTGTGAATATCAAACTTAACATACATGTGTACAAGTGTCTGCAGCACAACAGGCGACAAGGCTTACGTGAGTCTGAATGATCGAACACCACAGTGAAAGGATACACCATTAGGGCATGACAGGACAAGTCACCCGAGGATAGCAGAAAGTGACCCAAAAAACAGAGGAGCAAACCACCCAGGGACAGATAACAAGTCACGGTCCACTAAGATCTCCCTTATGCAATGATGCAGAGTGACAAACAGCTTGGACAAAAATGGTTTTAGTACTTTAAGTGATCAGACTGGAAAGGTACTATACACCCAACTTTCTATGAAATAGGTGGTTCAGACACTTAAAATAGGAGTCCCTAGTGTGAGGTATTCCATGAAGTGATTTATGCCAATAAAGGCCATAATGAAATATACTATGTAGCGATATAAAGCAACTAGTAAAATGTGTGTGTATATAAGCCACAATGTTATCATAGAATAAGCAGCACATATGCCAAAATTATGACACAATTTAAAAAGAAGAAAATATGAAATATTATAAATACATTCATTATTAAAGTATTATATTCAAATACAAGTTAAGACTATAGTGTTTTCAACATCTATGATCTATTGAAAGGTACTAAGTAGTTTATGAGATTTAAAATAATCTGTTATGAGGTATCCTTTGAAATGTATACACAATTCTCAAGAGAGTCAAAACGGTTATTAAATACATTAAATTAATGAAGTTCATTTGACTTCTGTAGCCCAAGCAATCACAAAACCAGTAATCTTTATGATTTACTACTTACTGAAGTAAATTACTTGTTTTGTTTAGGGGCTTTTGTTGTTGCTTGTTTGTTTTTTGAGGCAGGATCTCTTAGTCCCGGCTATCCTGGAACTAAGTACATAGATCAGGCTGGCCTTGAACTCACAGAGAGCCTCCTGCCTCTGCCACCCAATTGCTGGGATCAAAAGTGTATGCCAGAGAACAGATGCCATGATAACCTGGTTGAAACAATTACTTTGCTCAAATACAGCAGAGCTAGAGACCAAAGACTATCATCTTTTTCCTCTCTGAAAATGGATTTTAAAAGACAAAGACCAAATCAGTTTACTAGAAGTAACAAAAAAATAAACTACAAATGGCACAGGTTAATCTAAGACCCTATATAACATGCCTAAAGATTCTGGGAGAGTTATATCTGCCATTTTCTATTAGATTCTTTTTCTTTAACATTTTGTTTTTATCCCTGCATGTGTGTGTATGAGTGTGTATGCCTGTCTGTATGTCTGTGTCTATCACATGTGTGCATGTGCCTGTAAAGTTGAGAAAAGAATGTCAGATCCCCTGAAGCTGGAGTGACAGGCAGTTGTGAGCCACCAGATATGGTGCTGAGAACTAAATTCTGATCCTCTGCAAGAGCAGTGAGCACTCCTAACTCTAGCCCCTCTTTTATCAGATTCTTTTTTTTTTAAATTTATTTAATTATTATATGTAGGTACACTGTAGCTGTCTTCAGACACACCAGAAGAGGACATCAGATCTCATTATGGATGGTTGTGAGCCACTATGTGGTTGCTGGGATTTGAACTCAGGACCTCCGGAAGAGCAGTCATTGCTCTTAACCGCTGAGCCGTCTCTCCAGCCCCCTTTTTTATCAGATTCTTAGAAGGGAATAAAATCTAGAAACGGTGTTAGCACACTTGAGAAGTGTGCTCATTCTGTTATTTGCAGAGCAGTTTCACAGGTCCACAAGTTATCCCACAGCAAATACTTAAATGCCAGTGACTTCACTTCCTTAATCACACTGGACTGTTTTCTACCCAAATCATGACACCAGAAAACAAAAACAAACAAAAAGCCCAAAGGTGACATCAAAGCCATCAAGTCAAAATGGCATTCTCAGAAAACTGTATGGGATTTTCTACTGCAATAAAGATAGGAGGAAAATCCTGAGACAGTTTCACTGTAGAAGAGAATGGCATATGCTTTGCCAAAGGTCTTTTCACAAACCTCTTCAAAAGCTATTCAGACAATCATAAATTGAACAGGACCATTCAGATCTTCTCACTTAGAATCTTAGGAGTGAAATCCAAAAGAAAAAAAAAAGGCCACACCCACAGGCAGGTTAGCTTACAGGATCTTCCCAGTTTTTCCTGAGGCA
>JADRCD010079635.1:0-10100 GCA_019843815.1 Montemys delectorum | reverse complement strand
ATCACTTTCCAGCTATCAAAAAAGATAGACTTGGGACAGTATTCTGTACTCCCAAATTATGAAGTAACAGATGTAAGAAATAGACACCAATGGACAGAAATATCCAAGAGAGAGAGAACCTGAACTTCTCTGTGTTTCATGATGGCAGAGCATCTGTGGAGCAGAATTACCTAAATTAATAGTAGGATCTGACTAGGCGTCTAACTTTCTTGTCACAAGAAATGCAATGGATTAGCACACTACAGGGTTCAGTGACCAAAATCCAGGCTTCTCAATTACTCTGTTGACAAAAGCTTTTCCCCTCAACTAACAAACCATCACCAGAGAAGAACGTGGTCTTTTAGAGGGAGAGGGGTAGGGAGCATTTATGTGAAGTATTTCGGGAGGGAGGGGTGTAGGGTATGGAACTCAGGGCCTTGCTTACTGAGTAAGCACGGTGTTATGAAGTCGCACCCCAGGCCTGTTTCCTCCCCCCTTGAATTCTGATTTGAGTAACTTACAAAATCCAAATTTCCTCATTAAAGACACTGAAACTATTAGGAGACATTTCAATACTGGCCGACCACTTAACATCTTAAGAAATTACTATTGAAACGTGAGGAATTATAATGGCATTATAATACGAATACCAACTTACTTTTAGAGATATACAATGAAATATTTACAGATGAAATGATAAAAAATGGGACTGACTTCAAAACAAGCTGGTGATGAGGCTGGAGAGATGGCTCAGTGGTTAAGAGGACTGGCTGGAGTTCAATTCCCAGCATCCTCATGGTGGCTCACAACCATCCATAACTCCCTCTACTGGCCTCTGGGCACCAGGCACACACATAGTGCACAGACATACATGCAGACAAAGTATGCATCCACATACAAATAACAACAACCTGGTGGAGAGGAAGATGTAGATGGATAAAGCTTTCTCACTGAAAACTGGCTGGGACTCCAACCTTCAAGTGGGTAACTACTGAGATACTCAGAGTGAGTGTGAATGTGGGATCTGACTAGGAAAACGAGCCCTTGGCACAAAGAACACAGAGCAGAGCGCTCCACAACGCCAAGCTTGGGAGACCAGGAACCTGTGAAGCACTACTAGCTTCTGCTCCAACCACTGCTTCCTAGCCTCACTGGTAAGCCAAGTTAGGATTTCATCCAAAGCTTCCTATGTGGAGGCAACAGTCGTCACAGACTCACTCTGCCAGGACAGCAGGAATCTGAGTAGGATCCACAAGCAGCCACCAAGGGAGACAGAGCAGCAGCAGCAGCAGCAAGCTGGAATGGTCCAATAAGGGACAACCCAGGGAAAGGGGAACCTGACCAATTGACGGTGTTCCTGCTAAGCTGTGCATGTGAAGTTGCATGATGGGGAATCCTCTTATCAGAAGTCAGGCTGAGATGACACACACTGGCAATCTCAGCATGAGACACAGAGACAAGGGGATTATGAATTTGGGGGTCCATAAAACCAAACAAAACCAAAACCCAGAAAGGAAAGAAACTCTTGATAGGAGGAAATAAAATGTGCAGAGTTAGTGCCATCCCCTTTGCTGCGTCACTTCCTAGCATCATCATACGTTTAACATTAAGATCTTATCTTAATGTACACAAATTTTTTAAAGTCATTGAGAAGGTCTATAGAAAAGTAGTTAGAAGACCCTGACCTGTTAAAAAGAGACGGAGGACTGAAAAAGAGTCGGTGGCTCTACAATAGAAGGTATCGCTGGTATTACCTATCCAGTCACTCGGTTCTTCTCCTATTTCTTTCCAGCCATGACGATCTCAGGTGGACTGAGTGGTTCTCAAGGAGGTGTCATCTAAAAGAGTTCACCTCTGGGGGCATCTGAACCCCCACCTGGACCCCAGCAGGTCCACTTCTTTCTTGGGCATCTTCAGCAGGATAGCTGGCTAAGGCCTGTATGCTGCTAGCACACATCTGACAGAGTCAACACCGAAGTGTGTCCATGACTACTTCCAACACTTCTGTAAGCTAAGCAAAGCTGCAGTGTCAGGCTCAGGGTAATGAGATCCCAGAGGCCTTCACTCAAACACCTCCCTCTCTGCCCAGTGGGGCAGCTCTGAACTGTAAAGATGCCCCCCAGGAGGTCCAGAGTGGAGCCCACCACTGTAGGTCACCTGCTGGTCAGTGCACATCCATAGTGGTGGCCGGCACTGCTGCTGCTATTTGGTTGAGGGACAATGACAGGTAGGAGACTGTAGTGCTCCTTATAGTCACGCTTGTAAACACTGTTAACCTCATAGAAGAGGGCCTGGAGTGTCTGAGCAGACACCAAAACGCCTTCTTGAATTTGCAACCTTTGTCCTTTATCTGGCATGCCTGAGTCTACGAGAGCCGTGGCCAACACTGACTGGCTCAGCTTGGACTAACGTGCAGGCCGAGAATGCGAGTGCCTTGCATGCCACAATGGACATGGAGCTTTGTTCTTATAGTGGCTTCTCTAGCAGATGGTCTGTTTCTTAGTTCATTACAGCATTGACAAACTTATTCTTTCTGCAGAAGGAAGTGGAACCATTTACATGGACGCAACATGTGTAAAAATGCAGTCCTCGGGGCTAAAATCATGCTACACAGGTTGTGAGTCTGCAGGTTCTTGGTTCTTCAGATGTTCCCCAGCAAGGCCTCTCCTGACTGCATGCAGTGAGGCCTCAAGTTACACAGCACTAGACAATGACACCACATACTGCTTCAAATCTGTTAATTTTCAAATTACTTGAAAGTCACAGAAAGATAGCAATAGTATTCATTTTTTTAAAATCATATCAACAGTAATGTAAAATAAAAACCCAATTTTTCGGGTTGAGTTGTGAGAGTGCTCTTCTCAGTGGAAAGCTTTCTAGTCTGGCTACTTCTGTAAGTGATGAGGGTGATGCAGCGGCATGGGGTACTGCAGGCTCCTGCTGTTCACACATCACTGTAAGCTGTACTCCTCCTTCCTTGTTACAGTCACTACCGTGCTTTAAAGACCTGTGTCAATGTGGACATGTATCCCAACACGGACAGGAGAACATACTCCTCCTTCAAAGACACAAAATTCTATTTTAGGTAAGGCTAGGCAAAAGCACACTCCCACATATAGTGAGTTAGTTTTCAAGGAAAGCTACAGCAAAAGCATAGCTTCAAGGATCTCACGAGCTGATCTACATAGCAGGGGAGGAGAAGCCAAAGGCATGGGAAGACAGAGGAGTAGGCTACCTGGAGGGGAAAAGTCACTCTTGATATTACCAAGGCTGAGGCCAGGGATGGATGGTACACAATGGACTACACAATCCCTAAAACAAAGCCAAAGGCCGACACAAGAGAAAGCAAGCAAACAGGCCTAGAACTGAAAACATCCTTGGGGAAAAGCTCAGCATTCTAGTCTCATTCAGATTGTAGACTCAAACTTCCGGGAGGGTGATTTGACTAAGCAGCATGAACCCTGGCCTGGCAGGTCCATGAAAACATTCCCACAGCTACACATCCCATTCGTATCAAATCAAAGCTTTGGAAGGCTATCTGATCAATATCAGACAGTCGTCCTCCCCAGCCCTACCTACCGTTAAATATAGACAACAAGCCTTGGATATGAAAGCCTTCGGCTGCTTAGCAAGAGATCTGCCTATCTGCAGATCAGAGCAATTCCCAAAATGATTCCAATGCTTAGCTATAGCATAATATTCCTATTTGTTTCCTTAAGTTACTGAGCTTATTATTTTGAATTCTTCTACAAACAAATAGTATTCTCTTTGTCACTCAGCCACATGACATTCAAAAATCAGCCGAAGTCTTTAATCAGAGCTGCTTAATAGGAACTACTAAAAAGTGTCAAATATGCAAAAAGGTCATTGTAACACTTACCTATCAGGCCCTTCTCCAGGGTGAAGGCTTTGTTTGTAAACATGCATTCGAAAGCCACAATGTGGAAAATCTTGTTCACTGTGTTGTGAGTCCCGACTATTCGGATATACCTGAGGGTGAAAAGAGAGCACAGCTGTTGGAAGGAGCTCTGGCCCAGCCAGGGAGGCAGGGGAGGAAGGCACACGGAGCCCGACAGAGTAAATGGGACCTCGAAACCCCTCAAGTCAACCTCCTTGGCCAGCTCATGGCTCACGCTCACGGCCATGCCGTTTCACAGGAATTAAGCAAACCTCGGATGGGATGGCCCTAGGAATCACGCCAGGGACTCTTCAGCTCATCCCGTGGATGTCAGAACAAATGTCAATCCAGGAGACATCTGGAGAGTAACAACCACCCTCTCCCTTGCCTCATGGCTAGGAGTCTATCTGGGTACACGTGCAAAACTGCAGGCAAAATCAAATGCTTTCAGCTCCAAGACCTTCCATCCATTGCAGACAAATGCACGCAATCAATACTGCTTCCCTATCCAAAGGACACAAGCACAGAAACCACTGAAGAGCACTGTGGGTATCTTTTCTTTTAGTACCGCTCGCTCCCAGTCCCAACTGGAAAGTTAAGCCTACAGACTTACTCGAGCCCCCCTCCCCCCGCCTGACTACTGGGGGACCTTCCCTGTAGAGAGGACCCAGGCTGCTCTGCAGCCTCCTCCTGGGCCCCACAGCTCTGCCATCTGCACACCGTGTGCAGTTTCACCGGGCAGGTCTGGAGTGTCTTGGCCTGCTCACCCTGTCCATTTCCCTAGAGACTTTATCTGCCATAAACAAGCATTAAACCTTGGAGCAACTTGCCCCCTTAACTCTGCAAGGACTGACAGTTCACAGGTTAATGAAGACACAAGCTCGCACCCCTGAGTGTCGCACAATTTCCAAAGGGAATGTGCCCTACACTCTCTTACTGGAATCACGAGGGAAGGCCATGAAAAGTAACTAGCTGAACTACGGACGCCCTTCCAAGTTATGAGCTATGCACTCTGAGGGCGGGGCGTATGAGAGGACAGATTTCAATTAGGAAATGACAGTCTGGGCAAGGTTTTAGTAATACACTCCCCTCCACATGTACAACAACCTTCGATTTAGATGATATAATTTGACTTCTGTGTTAATCGCTCTTCACTAATTCTGTAATCTTGTACCATTTCCTATCACTCCGAATTAACTGGAGAATGTAGAAGACTATTCGAAACGTTCAGTTAAGGGGTCTATATTTGGGGGTTTTGCATTATGGCCCATCCTCCTCCGTTTCTCCCAGCCTTCCCTACGCAGCTCGTTTAGCCATCTGCTCCTTGACATGAGCCGATCGCTCATCTTCAGAATCCATTCTAATGACATCGCCTGGACTAGCTACTCTGAGTGCTTAGACTTACTGCAGAGAGATGCCATCCTTCTCGTGCTGAGACCCAGCGACTACTCCTCCTGCCAGGACCCTGTGGGCACAAGGAAGCCTTCCTGGCTTTCCTCAGCGCAGTGTAGTCAGAGAGGGTGGAGTTGATTAGGTTTTGGTTTCGTCAGGGAGTTCATTTAAAGTAAGGTCACAATGGTCTGAGCAGTAGATTTGGGTTGTTTTTTACTGTTGTCAGGGACAGTCTCCTGGGTGCTTTCTGGAAGGGGAGGGGTGTACTGAACCTGGCGCCTTGGCCTGAATCTAATTTTGGTCATTTCCTGTAACCACAGGAACTTAGTCAGCATTGCACATTCAACCGCATGTGCCCAAGGTGGCCCAAGTGCTGCCATCTGCAACCTTAGAGCGGGCACTTTGGTGCAGTGTGATCAAGTCCTACTCTCAAGGATAAGTTACCAAGGAAGCACTAGCTCTCCCAGTGCAGGGTAAAGGCCCAGGTGATGATTGGCCCCCTTCCTGGTGGCTATGCAGACGCTGAGCAGGTCCTGCCTGTCCTTTTTAAACATGGAACCAAGCTTTCAAGTTCAGACAATAGCCATTTCCTACATTTTATCAGGCAGGAGCAGACAGAATTAGACAAGTTTTCCTTCCCTCATCCCACACTTAAAAGCAACTGGAGACAAACGGTTGTAGTGGAGCACATTTTACAACTTTAATGACAGTGTTTATGACAATAAACAAAATAATAGATAAGAAGAACACAGAGAACTGTTTCCAGGTCAAAGCCCTGCATAAATGAAGCCAGCATTATCTCCACCCATGATCCTGAGTTCAAGCCAGCCATTCATCACTGGATATCACTCGCTGACCACACAGCATGCCCGTGAGCTCTGTCACCCTGACCCCTCTTGCTTTCCAAGCCTGAACAATTTCAACATAACTTACAGCAGGGCTTGATGTCCTTACCCAAACCCACACTTTAAGAAATGAAAAACATAAGCAAGAAACCAATCTCCTCCTCCCCTGCACTGAAGAGCCAGACTAGAAACAGCCCACGGCTCCAGTAAACAGCGAGGCTTCCATGGTTGCCGACAGCCCGGAGCCTCCACTAAAATTCAGAAGCCTGTCTTACTTAGAGACCCTTAAGCAACAGCTGAGAATGCATGCAAGCACCTTCCTTGATCATGGGCTCATTTCCTTCCTGAGCTGAGAACGGAGGACCCCAGCGCGGGTGAGAGGCAGCAACTGAAAACCCAAGACAAAGGGGTGGGACTCAGTCCATTTTTATGTTTTGTTTTTTAACTTTCTTTGAAAAGCAAAATAAAATGATGCTAACGCTTAAGCAAGGGAAGTGGGTATCACTCTTCTGCCACAAGGATCCCTGGATAGCGAGCGGGCAAAGCTTTGGATTTGCTCTTTCCCTTTCAGCACTGTCTCTGTGGCGCAGTCACTCATGTCACCTAGTAACAAGGGCAGGGGCCGCAAGGGCTTCATCCGTGAGCGGTGAGGAGCAGCACCAGGAGGTGGAGAGCTCTACCCTGTTCTCTGAGGTCCTCAACACAGCAGCTCTGTCTGAAGGTAATTAGAACTTAACCCATGTGTGGAAGACACATAATGGGCGGCAGACTGGCCGGTTCTGAAGAAGATAAATGCCACGCACACGGGTCCCAGTGAACCAACCAGGCTCTCTCTGACACTTCCCTGCTCTCTCTGTGGTCACTGACTTTGAGTGGCTGACAAAGCCTAGGCCTTGAACACAGTTCAGAACAAGATGTTTCAGTAATGAAGTTCTTCAGAGCTAAGAGACTGTGGGTGAAGGGGATCCTGTCTTCTTTAATAAGATAAAGTTAAAATGTTCAGGACAGCCTACTAAAACTGGAAAGCACTGAAGAGTTTCAGAACAACGAGGGCTTCAATGCAATGGAGCCACCGTGGAATCAGATGAGTGGCTTGAGAGAAAAAGAAACGATTAAAAATCTGTTAACCTTTGTTTCTTCCTCTTTTAAGAAAGGTCAACAATACATCCCCAAGTCATAGATTTGCAAAGCCGAATCCTGTTGCCAGGTGCAGGATACCTCCCTACAAGTTGCTGGCCAGGTAACCAAACCCAAGGCTACCAAAGCAATAAAGGCTGTTACCACCGTTCCTGACTGCCCACCACAACTAGATGCTGCTGAAGACACCACGCGATCTGGACACAAACCCCAGGGAATAGCGCTGGAACTCAGCAGGCAGCCCTCTGTCTGCACTAGCTGGCATCCGATGTCCTGGAAGGTGCTATGCAGGCCATTGGAGAGGAAAAGCCTTCAACAATCACATCCGGCCGTAGACCCTTCATGCTACAATAGCAAACTGCCTGGGAAGACATAGCTACTGGTACAATAGCGACATGAGGTTCTGGGTTAACTGACTGCTTCCTAGTCAGATTGCAAGTCCATTCTGGGGGAGGAGATATATGCCTTGCACTGTGGACCTGTTCAAAAGCCTGGGGCTAAGGAGGTCACAGGAGCTAGGGGGTAAGTGGGGGGGGGGAATCTGTAGTGAGAATTCCGGAATTTTGGTTTCTTCTAAAAACACAGAATACTCTAAGAATGTGCTTTTCATTTAATCCCAGGTGTGGGGATGTCCACAGCAGCTGACCATGATTCACCTTGTGCTCTCGCAGAGGCGTGGTTTCGCCAGCTGCAGATTGTTTCTGTGACTGTGTGTTTGGAATTCTGTAACTTTTCAGATGGTGTATAAATGTTAGGACCCCAAGAGGTGGGGTGGGGGCTGTTGGTCACTGTTTGGCAGGGTAGGAGGTGGCTGAGCATCGTTAGTAGTCGTGCCCAAAGAAGAAACCAAAGGAAAGAAATTAGATTCAGGGGTCTCTATTTCTCTCTCTCCCCCTCTATTCTTTTTCTCCTATCTAGTGATAGGTGTAAACCCGGGGGTGGGAGGGATAAAGGGTGGGAAAAGAACCCTCAGAATACCAAGGGTCAGCTACAGGAACTCACCACGGAACTACCTTCCCAGCACGTACACTGCCTTCAGTGCAGCACTACACCTTGAGTAAAGAAGCCTGCCACAGCCATGGCTAAAGTGCTGAGGGTAAGTGACTGCTGAGCACTTGGTCCCACATGGGACATTGGTGTCACCTCCTCCTAGTCCCAGAGAACATCATGGAAGAAGATGGCAAAGGACTGTGGGACCCAGAGGGTAGGGAGTAGCGCAGCGGGCATGGACTTAATAGCACGTGGATGCAGCAACAGTGAAGATGCAGAAGCTGTGACTGCCTGCACCCCCTGGCCCGCCCCCCATAAGGAAGCAAGGGAAGAAAAGGATGGGACTAGGTGGGGAGAAGAGATCAGGGAGGAGGCAGGAGGAGGGTAAGAGAGCGTAGGTGTGGACGTACGTCTCCGTATACTGCATACCAAGAACAATATTGTCAACTTGTATAGGGCGGTGGTGGCGCACGCCTTTGATCCCAGCACTTGGGAGGCAGAGGCAGGCGGATTTATGAGTTCTGAGTTCGAGGCCAGCCTGGTCTACAGAGTGAGTTCCAGGTCAGCCAGGGCTATACAGAGAAACCCTGTCTGGAAAAAAACAAATATATATATCTCTTCATTCAACTTGTACAAATAATTAACAATGAAAATTACCCAAAAAAGTCAGCAATAAAACCTTTACAGAGTAGTTAAGTGAGTTAAGTATTTTAAAGTACCCAAGGCAAGGCCTGGCAGAGTAGGATACCATAAGAGTAAAATATTATTTCGTGGTATGGACTTTGAATGCTGGGCTACCTAGGAGAGTGCTCTGGCTGATGGCCACGGGGCACACAACAGAGGGTACCACAGGACAAAGGAAGCAGGCTCGTAAGAATGTCCATCTGACTCTACGGCATCTCCTACCTTCATCACCCAGTCTTTAACAAGCCTTTTCTGGGCCTGTCTCAGTGCTTGTGAAAGTGAGAGAGGAGGCCACTGGCCAACCGTGGCTTCACTCTTCCACCGGCTTCCTAAGCTCCCCGCTTTGGTAAAGAAAGAGAAAGGAGCCCGGGCAGACTCCTCATGGTGCTGTGATGCACCACTCAGTCCAACTGAAGGTTCAGATGAATTCATTAAGAACCTGCCATTCCCTTGTAGAGGCCTCAGTGACTTGATGGCATCATCTGCTGTTATGGAAAGGCACACATTCTCACCCTTTGTCTGTCCATCATTTCTGTTAGAATGCTTCCAGAGCTAATTTCTCACCGCTAACACGGAGAGTCAAGCATCTTAATATACTAAAGAAAAGAGGAGATAGTGGCCCTTACATACCAGGCATTCCTACCTTAACTGCCTAGTCTCTACTTCACTGGACTCCTTACATCTTAGTTACATGGTGCTCTGTACTAAGCATGTTCTATTATGGGGTAAAATTTAATTTGTTAGGGCTATTTAAGTAAGCTCTGAAGGAATCAAGTGAATCTAGAGTTCAATAGAATTTTAATTGTTGATAAACAAAGTATTTTCAAATTGGGCTTTACACTATTGACATAAACAGATACTATGCACAAGGGTGAAAGCCATGTGCACTTACTCCTAAGGAGGAATCTGTACTCATCTCTGTCTTCTTCCAAGTGGCCCCGGAGAACTCTGAGAAGTCCTGTTCTTTGCTATGGAGAGGGACACACCCCTGACAAGAATGAATCGCTACTCTCTACTCTCAATAGAGGCCTGGGGTGCCCTGCCTGGGGTTTGGTCACTCCCAAGGCTTCCATTCAACCTTCCCCTTCTTCCACCTGACAAAGCACATGGTCCTCCAAGCCCAAGAACAGCTTAATTCTGCGCTTACCAATGGTTTCTTCCTCTAGTGCTGGGCG
>JADRCD010079632.1:0-15516 GCA_019843815.1 Montemys delectorum | reverse complement strand
CAAGACAGGGTTTCTCTGTGTATACCTGGCTGTCCTGGAACTCACTCTGTAGACTAGGCTGGCCTCGAACTCAGAAATAGAAATCCACCTGCCTCTGCCTCCCAAGTGCTGGGATTAAAGGTGTACGCCACTACTGCCCAGCTTAGATTGACTTTTGTTTAGAAGCCAGAGCATAGACAAATACTATCAGTGGACAAGGGGGCCCCACCAAGGCCACCCTCTGAGTTAGTGTTTCCAACTTAGTGGCCATCCACTGCTTATAATATTTTCTTGCAAAGTCACTGTCCCTCTATAGTCGGATCAGCACCACACTTCCAAAGGTCGTCTTTGTCTCCACTGTGCAACCAGTAGGACATCACTGGGCCATTCAGACTGGGCAGGGTAGCTAGAGATGAAATCTGGTCCAGAGAAGCTGTGGTCCCTTATACCCTAGGTATCCACACTTGCAAAGCAGGCTGGAGTGAGAACAGAGTTGTGCTGATGTCTCCAGCCATCTGCAGTGTGCCATGTGAAGCCTCTGTCTTGCTACTTCAACAGGCTGACTGGGAAGGCAACAGAGGAGCTAAGAGTGCATGGTTGAACCCAGCCATGCACACAGCATTCAGCACTTCCATGGACTTAGCCCGTGACTTACACAGTCAATAGTTTACACTTCTTGGCCCTGATCTGGCAAGAACTTTTAAAACATTAACTCAATACACTTAGTTTCTAGCTGCTTGCCTGAATTTTTCTTTCCTATATAACTCTCCCACCAGACCCCACAAAGAATGTGGGTGTCACCTGCCCCCTAATTGGAGCCATATTTATAAGATAACCTTTATCCTATCCTAGTATCCAAGCTTTCTGAGAGCACAGATCCCGCAAAAATTGTCCCAGTCCTTAGAAACCTGTTCTTGTCTCCCCATCTCAAGGCTGAGCTTGCAGTCAGCAACCTTTCTAGCAAAGTGCATGTCAGATGCCATGTTAACTAAAACTTTGGATCCTATGTTAAGTGTATACATATACATTAACTCTCCAGTGTTAGCTTCTAAATGAATGCCCTTTGGCTGTCATTAACAGGAAGCCTAATACACCTAAAGATGTCCAGGCTTAAAACTTACTCATCTAGGGGTAAGATTGGTGTAGCCTGGCTGGCCATTGTCTTTATTCTGTCGTTTAATAGGTTGGAAAGTTTGAGTTTGATGTCATTCAATATTTGGTCCATGTTTTTAAAATAAAGTGAGCCAAGTTCTGCTTCCACTGTGGCTAACTCTCCTACCGTACTTGCTGCCTTCCTGGAGCCAGAGGAAACAGCACTTCTTTCCCCTCCCAGAGATGATTGTGTTTAATATTATGAAGCTCTTTGTTGATCAGGATGCGGTTCCATTTGGTAACATTTAAGGGATCAAATAGGTAAGACTTTTTATATTGAATATTGTTAGCAGGTGCCTTCAAATCCCCATCATGTTTGTACTCTCATAAGAATAAAAATATCTTAATGTGTTTTTTCCTGAGCATGGTTCAAACGTGTTTTAAATGCATTTCTGTGCCTGTGCTTATAAAGAGATGAAAACAGACTGCAGTTGATAACATCTGATTTTAATAGAAAAGGAACATGCTTGCCGTTTAGTTCTAGCTATGGTTTGCCCAGTCCTGTTTCTTGGGTAATTCATGGCCCAGAGAGAGACAGCTCCCATCCCAGCTAAAGCCCAGCCACTCTGGGAAGGCCTGAGGGGATTGGCGTTTCTTTCAGCTGATCTGTGTTTCTGCTGTTAGTTTACGTAAGGGCCCCATGAAAGAATGCTACAGGGAGTGGATGGATTAGAGTGTAATTGTGTGCTTATGGGCTGAACTGAAATGTCCATCCTGTCTTGGGATGCATAACACAGGCAAAAGACAGAAAACATTACACTTAAAGTGGGATCAATAGCCTTCTCTTTTCTAGCTAACAAACTTAAGTTGACCCTCACAGCCTGCCTTTGACAGAAGGACTCCCCCATCCTCAGAGTTAGTTACACTTTGTATGCAAGGGATTGCCTCCACCTGTGTGGTGCCATCAGCTTCCTCTCATTCTGTGGACTGTCCTCCCTCCAGGCTCACGGCAGCTGTGCATGACTCTGCTCTTTACACACACTTCCTCCCTGACTCGTCACCAGGTTGTTTTATCGTACAAATACTGATTGAGCATCTATCTTAAAAAGGGAACTTTGAAGAATAGGATTTTGTAGTCTGTCCTGAGGAAGAAAGGGGATAGGTGTGGAAGAAGTCAGAATCACATTTCTGCTCAACAGTTCAGTCTGAAAAGGACCTAAGACTCTGGGAGCAGCCTGGGGTACCATCCCTAGCCATCTGCTCATCCTTACACCAGACACTGTCCTGTGTGCTGATCCTAAAACTAGAAAGTACCTACAGTGCCCTTTTCTTCCTCCTATAATATGTAGTTACTATTCGATTATTTATTTATTCATTAATTGTTGGTAGTTTGTGGGTGTATATTTGACTTCGGTTTTGGTGTTTTGGGGACAGGGTCTTATTGTATAGTCAGGTGGGCTTCAGAGTCTTAATCTCTTGTCTCAGCCTCTCACACACTAGGATTCCAGCTCACCACATCCAAGTGTTCTCTGCCTTTTGAAAGAAAAGAGCTAGCTAGATACTCCAACAATTCACTTGAAAAGTAATACAGAATCTTTAGAATTTGCTTAGTGAACTTTTTTTAAAGAGTGTTGCCCTAGGGTGAAAACTCCAGCACAGCTGTGCTATGGTTTTGGGAGAATTCTCTAGAACTCAGCTACTACCTTTAGGTGTGATAGTTTAAATTCTAGGTGTCCCCTGTCCTTTAAGCCAGCAGGAAGGTGAGATGGTAATCTGTGAGATGGTGGATTGTCAGTTCTGATGGCCACTGTGGTCCTGGTCTAGACCCTTCAGTCTAAATGGTCTTAGGGGTCGCAAGGTGATCCATCTTCGGTGGCTGTGCTGCTAGAGGCTAGAATTGTCACCAGTTCTGGAAAACATGGGGTATATAATGCTCAGTAGCAGCTGTCACCATATTTAGAGACCATTACTAAGGCTTGGGTTGACTTGCTTGTTAGGGGTAAGGTCTCACTAGGTAACTAGTGAGGCAAACCTTGAACTTGTAGCCCTCCTTGCCTCTACTTCTCAATGTTGGGGTTATAGCCTTGTACCATACCCAGATAGATTTGGTTTCTTTTTTTTTTGTAAGCATTGCGGTGGTAGAGAAGGTAACATAGAGAGGAGGGAAATCATGTTTTGCTTAGAAACCTTAAGGTCTGTAATATTTACTGCTAGAATCATTAGATTAGATGAGACTCAGGTGAGAGGAATGAAGCAGCTGCCCCTATATAAATTTTACTAAATACCATCATGTAGTTTTTATTTGACCATCTTTGTGGCATAAGCCAGAGGACCATAGCATAAACCAGTCAGGAAAATGCTCAGAACTCAGCACAGATGTAAACGCCCTCAGGGCCTATAAATCTCCCAGAGCAAAGCCCTTCAGAGTTTTCCTTTGCCTAGCTGCTGACTTTTAGCTCCCAGGTCCCTTCAGTGGCCAACTAGCCCTATACAAACACAAGATCTCCAGCCAAGCAGCGAAGCCCACATGCTATCAGTAGCTACATGCACCTGCTTTGCTCCTAGCATCCTCTCCAGTTCCCTGACAAAGACCTGGGTACCATGAAAGCAAAATTAAGAGAGTTGATGAGGCTGCCCTGGAAGCTGCAGACAGAGCTGGCTGGTGGAGCTGCCCAGCTGTTACTGATCAGGGTGCATCTCCACACCCAGGGAGCTGAGCATCCAGCTGAGAGTCAGTGGGCAGAACCCAATAAAATTTCATCAAGCACCCAAGGCTTTGATCTACAATGAGGAGTGGATGGTGATGGCAATTTATTACCATATGTCACTAGCAATGTAAGTAATCAAATGAAGAGTAGATTTGTTACATTTGGAAGTTCGTAGGGTTTTTTCTTTGTTTTGTTTTGTTTGGTCTGGTTTGTTTACAGATCATCATGAATAAAAGAAAAAATTAAGGAGTGTCGAATAAATTATGCCAAATGTCAAGAAATACATGCTGTAGAAAAGCAGATTTATATGAAAGGAATAGCAAAAATGGTTATGAGCCTCAACTGCCCAAAACAGAAAACAAAATGACTGTGAGGGGCAGATTCTTAGCAAACAAACTGTTCCTATTATATGGCTCTTTATGAATGGCTGCTAATATGCAGTGGTTATGACTGCATGGAAGACGAAGAACACCCAGAGATGAAATGAAATTGAACTGTCAGCACAGAGAGAAATAACTCAAGATGGTTATTTTAATCTTGGAAGCATTTGAAAGCATTTAAAACTATTTTGCAAGCATGTGACATTGTGAGCATCTCTGGGCAGAGTAATTAAATAGTCTAATCCTACTAGAAAGCTACAAATGCATAGATGTTCTGAAGATATTCAAATGCACATCGCCTGTGGTGTTTGGTGCAGTAACAGTCATACCTAATAGACATATGGTTTTTTTACTTTCACTCCTAAGGAGGAAAATAAATTGCTTCTAAATTCAACTTCAATAATGATCTAAGACTTCAGTCTAAACAACCCAAAGAACACAGAGCCATTTTTAGTTTAATTCAGTGTATATAGCATAGCGTCCCAAAATATTTTGAATTACATTACTTTCTGTCTGTAGGACGATGGTCTTGGTGACAGTTTGTCCTCTCTTTAGTTAGTGGATAACAGTGGGGTTTAGTAAACATCTAGGCACGATCTCAAGGACTGATACAAAAAACAAAAACCTTTGCCTTTGGGATCACAATCATCTTCATCTAACTCTCTCTGTAAATCTGTCTTTGCAGTTGAGACTAAATAGCAAAGACAAAGTATTGAAGCCACCCGTTGATGCTCTGGCTCAATGCTACAGCGTCCTGCTTCTGACCCTCAGTGTAGGAGGAATGAAAGGGAGGAAAAAAGCAAGGGCTCTGTTGGAACCACTCAGTGGCCTAGAACAATGGTTTTCATTTCATTCATTTCATTTATGGCCCTTCCATAGAGTCTCCCAGGGAGCTCTGAAAGCCACAAATGCTTATCTCTAGTATGTAGACACTCTGGGGTGTGAAGGATGACACACACCCCAGGGGTACCTTGCAAAGCATCTCAGGAAACTTCTGGAAGCCTCTCAGAACCCTGCAACTTCAGTGATGCTGATGTATCATCCTGGGGAAAACATGGAGACTGTGGGATCCTTCTTGTGTAATCCCTCGCCAGTGTGCTGGTGTTAACATCGAATCACTCCAGGACTCCCAGTGACCCCAGAATGGCATGGCAGGCAAAGCCATTTTAGGGTACCTCTTTAAAAAATGTCTGTCCCTAAGTGATATGCATGAATACTTATTTTCCTTTCCAGAATAAATTAATTTACTAAAATTGTAGACAAGTCTCCCGAATATCCAGATAATCTGAGCTTCCCCACTGTGACATTTTAGAAGTTTGGTATTTTGAAGATTGTCTACAATTCCTGATTCACTTCTGCACTCTCAGAAACTACTGTAAAAAAAAAAAATTCTACTGGTATAGACTGATTCTTAAAATACAAGGGTCCACACAGTCAGAAGTCTGCATTTTTTTTACTGAGGGCTGGCCATTCACTGCTGACACTAAGAATCCAGAGTGACAGATGCAGGTAACTAGAGTATCAGTTACTGACCTGAAGGGAATTAAATAACCATAAAAACTAGCATAACCAAACCTGGGTAGTTTGGTAGAGAAGAGGGGAAGAGAAAAATAGAAAAGATGATAGGCCGAGGCCTCAGAGACCTCCTGAGACGAGAGAAGCAATGCAGGGCACCTGCTGTCTACCTGGAAAGCAGAACTTCCCACTCTACCCAGAGCTGGGGAGAGAGCCACAGTGCAGGAAAAGTTACAGTAGCCACAGCTCAACCTGTAGGCTTCATCACATGTTTCATGCACCAACACTATCATGTCATCTGCATGAAAAAGGCTTCATCCCGTGGTTCATGTACTAGCACTTACATCGCGTGTTTCACACACCAGCACTATCATGTCATCTGCTTTTACTTGGTTTTCTAGTATCCTGACCCAGCAGTTGTGTGTTTAAGCTCTGGCCCTGAAACAATACTTTTAAGACCCCTCAAATGCTGTACCTTGAAAATAACAACTGAGTTCTTGATCTAACAAAGGCCCTCGATTACAGATTGTTTTGCTTATGGGTTCATGATCATTTTAAGATGCTAATGCATGGTAAGGAGATGCCAAAGACTACTTTTCATAAATCTAAAATGTATGAAAGGTCATATTGCAGCTGATGATAGGCTTGCAAAGAAGGTGTGGCTTGGAGAAGTGGAAATTAGGCGAGGGATTTCCTGCATAGCCAAATGATCCAAATTCTTCTTCCACCCCTTGGAAGACCAGTGAGGCCTCAAAATAGAAACAAAGCCCCCGGGGCTGACTTCACTCATCCTGCTGGAGTATTAACTGCTGACATGTGTTTTTAGGGAAATCGTTGCTAATGGAAACAGCTTCAGGCAAGTGGCAACACCCAGGGTTCTCATGTGACCCTTGCAGTTCTGGGAGAACGTGACTTTACCAAAAGTCATCCATATGTTTCGGTCAAGTTCAAGGAATTATTTTTGCTGGCCTGAGACCAGAACTGTGAAATAAATAGCAGGAGGCATAATTAATTTTTAAGATGCGGTCAACATTATAAAGTGGGAATAAAAAAGCAGATAATAGCTACTCAAATCTGGCAGCCATGTACAAAACAAATTATAGTCCATACCTAAGTCATGGTTTATGCTTCAGATTACTTGGTTTTTTTCAATGGGAATGTGTCACCAAGCTCCTTCTTCTAAAGCAAGCCATTGTCTATCCAGCAAACGGCTGGCTAGTCAGCAAATGAAGGGCTTGATATGCAGGGCAGCAAAAAGCTGTGAAAACGGTACATACTCACTGGAGACACAGACACTGAGGCACGTGTTTTGCTGAACTGGAGTCAGGCTGAGAACAATTTGGGTTTAGGGAAGACAAGTGTGGTGCCAGCAGCACGCTGGGCACATGGCTTGCATTCCTCATTGCTAAAGTGTTTGGAAAGATTTAGTCCCCTTTGTAGCATTCAGTGGGAGCTAAACAGTATCAGGCCAGGCCGTTGCGCTCTGCCCAGTGGAGCAATAACTTTCTTGCTAAACTTTGTCTGTAGAGGATGTGTTTCCATAGTTCCTGAAAAACCATATGTGGAATTGGAGTGGATGTTATATGCCAAGGGGGCATATGGCACTTAGCAATTTCCACATCAGCACTGTGTTGTGTCATAGGAACTGAAGGAAGTGTGTCAATCAGAAGACACATGGCAGTATGCACATCGATTCCCAGTTAAAATCTGGATTTACCTTGACAGAACAATTGGTAAGATGGTTCAGGCTGCTGCAGTGGAGGCCTCTGGGCTATGTATGGAGAAAAAGCTCTGGAGCTTACCCCAAAAGACAATTAGCAGCACTTATCCAAGCATTCAGGCACATTTCCTTTATAGGAAGGCAAGAGACACTCTGGACATGACGACTGACTGGACAATCACTGAGAAAACATGAGCCCACACTACTTAGGATTTATAGACTTGTGATACTAATGTGGTGTTGCATTGAAGAGAGAGATTGGCTCCCTAGTGGAGATCATTTGTGGAGGAAGTCATGAAGTGGGCTCGAGGTGTCAGGAAAGAGGGAGTGCCTTATTTCAGCCGGAAACAATTGCATTCCCATCTTATATCTCCCTGTTCTGTCACCAAGAGACACATCTGGGCCTCATTAGCTATCAGTATGCAGCCTCTAGCTATGACCAAGGCATCTAGGCAGTTTTGCTTTCCCTGAGTGGTTTCTCACAACTTAAGGCCTTTGTGCCAGTCATCTAGGGTGTGGCCACCCATGAAATGCCATTTGAACCATCACAGAGCAGAACGATGCTCTAACCTCTGAATAGGTTAGGCAGTCCAAATATGGGTGTTAAGAACATCTGTATTCCAATAGGGCTCACTGGAGACCATGTCCTTCTAATGGAAGGATGTTCCACATGTATCTGAAATTACCCAAAGTGTGCTGAGAGCCCTGGTCTTCTGTCCATGTGGTTCCCTTACCTAGGAAGAGCCAGGAGTGAGGCAAGAAAGTGACAGTGTTAAACAGGTATAGTGTGCCAACATGACAGAACATGCTTCTCTGCATGTGATATCCAGTGGAAATCTGTGCCCCTGAAATTACTGAATCTAAAAGCACTTCTTTTCTCTCCATTCCTCAGGACTTCTGTATTCTTGGAAAAACCAAAATAGGGCTGAGGTGGTTCATACCAGCAATCGCAACAGTCAGACAGAAGTAGAAGGCCAGCCTGGGCTACCTAGTGAGGCCCTTTCTCAAGCGTACATTTCAGGGTTCTGGCCCAGCTACTCTATAGCGTGTCACAGTGGAGATGAAAAGGGTGTGGAGTTCGTCTCATTCCTGATCATTAATTAGTATGTTCCATAGCGATGTGACATTTCATCCTGCAGCTACCGTTGCCTTCCCTTGTGGTGAAAAACACAATACCTTTGATTATCCCTCCTATTTTAGAAAGTCAGTGCTTTGACTCTGGCCTTCAACTGAGGCCTGAATTTACCAGCCATGGATACTGGAGAAGCCATTTAAGCTCTCTGTTTCCTCATTTTGAGTGTGCAGATGATAGAAGGAGGCATGTCACAGGAGTCAATACAATAAAGTCCTGGCCAGGACAGCTGGCACCAATCAGTGTTCACCCAGGCAGGACGGCTGCCACTAGTCAGTGCTCTACTGAGACCGTACTGCTTGGTCCTTGGATGTCCCTCTCGGGCATCTCTTAGAGTAGGAAGGCCCCTTGCTTTGAACAGTTCAAGGCATTCATGACTCTAGATGGGTAGCACTGCGCAGTCTGTGTGAAGACACCCTTCACAGAGCTCTTCATTTCTGTTCAAGAAGGAAGAAGATTAGAGTAGCAAGCTTCCTACTCTTGACATCGAGCTGGGTACAAGAGCTTTGTGAACAGGACTTGTATGCAGTTATTGCCTGTTCTCTTAGTCATTATAGAGGAAAGGGCCAGGCACAGGTACTCAGCACCTCTGTATGACAGCACCATGGCAGGTGTTTGTTCATTGTGACCCTGAGCCTGCAGGCCAGGAAACAGATGGTGCTGGCTCAGTTTTTCACATGAAATGATTTAGTCAAAGTAAGACAGCAAGTTAGGTAATCAAACTGAAACTTGAACTCAGATCTGAGGCCAGATTTCCTGAAAAGCTGAGTTATGTGTAGTTCCTCTCCTCTCCCCCAGTCCCCCACTGCAGTAGCATCCTCCTGTGGGCCATGCTTAAGCTAGCATAAATTTCAGATGCAGCTAATTCTTCCTGCTGGACAGGCTATAAGTAAGATGCATCATAATTAGCTATGTCTGATTGCCCTCCTGTTGTCCTGAGCTGTAGCCCCTAATTGTATGGTAGTGGGGGTTTCTCTATGGTGAGTTTTATCATTTTGACAGTTTGCTAATAAAAGGTCAGCACAGGTACAAAGCACTCTGATTTACATATGGCAAGTAAAGGAGCATTATGGGAAGTCAGCGGCTAAGGTAGGCCTGCACATTTGTTGCTATTGACACACATGCTGGGACTCCATAATTGACAAGAAATACTATTATTAAGCAGGTCTGTTGAGATAATTAGCACTCAGGGTTGCATTTTTAATCGGACTTGAGTCAGATAATTTATCACAGCAGTAGCAAGCTGTCAGGGTCACACAATAAATACTCATTAAGGCTGAATAAAGATTAACTGCAGGCTGAAAGAAAATTAGGCCAAGTAGTAGCATTTGATTTCAATATTTACAGTGCTAATTTAGACTGATATTGGCAAAAAGATCAGATTCTCAAATGGAGCTCGTTTGTGAAGGAGAGAGAGGGGGATACTGTTGAGATGCCTGGGTAGGGCCTTCCTAAAGCTTAAAACTCTGTTCCCAGCTGAGTGCCAAAAATATTCATTTTTGAAAGGCTCATTTGGTGCTGCTGCTCTTCAGACTGTAGTGCCTCTGCATTAATAAGATGAAAACTCCAAACAGGAAAGTCATGCATCTTGAAGGCATGCCTAATTTGTTAACATTAGTTAGATACTGCACTTTTAATTTAATGCAACTCACTTGTCTTTGGTTCATACATGGGCAGTTTATAGCACTTCAAGTTAATTAAAAACACCTACCATTAAAACATGCACCATCCTTAAAGCAAAAAGGAAGTCATTTCAGGCCACTATATTACCAGGCAAGACATTTATGTACTTGCTTATAATTTACAGTATAGTGAAGATTGGGAACCAAATGAGAACATTAGTATTTATGAATACAGTAAATTCTGTTGACAAACCCAGCATAAAAGGTCAGAGACAGAATCCACAGTAAATGTGCAGTTTGTTTATCAGGCTGAGAGGCTTAGATTTGAATAGTAAATTAGTTTCAAGGGCTGCTGCGTTAGTCTAAAACCCTCCTGAAACCCCAAGACCCTTGTGTCCACCCAGGCACCCGAATAACCCAGCCCAACTCCAGCAGACAGCAGCTCTCAGGGCTGCTTGTGGCTGGAAAAATTTAAAGCAACTTTCCATCCTCATCAGAGAGATCTGTTAGAGCCTAAGTGTGCTGGTGTCACTGAGGCTTCTCCTAAGACACTACTGCCTCATGTGTGAGTGTGAGTGTGTGTGTGTTGCTGAGTCGGGGTAAAGGTACAGGGGCACAGCTGAACGTTCAGTGATGAGCAGCAAGAGTCTGACAGTAGGGAAGGCACTGACAGCACCCTCCCTCCAGCCCAGGATCCTGTGAGGTACCTGAGAGCCTTTACAGCCTTGTAGAGCTGTGAGCAAATGCTGTGGCCTTTCTCCCAAGCCCTTCCACGGGGCCCAGAAATGAACATGAGAAGTCTTTGTGTTTGGGCCTGCTTTGAATGGCATAGCAGAGCTAGTGCAGCATCCATAGGGATTAGGTATGTGGTGGCCACATGGCAAGAGCCAGGTTCCCATCTTCCCAAGAACCCAGAGACAGTGTGCTGTTCTGTGTATAATGCCCTCAGACCCTCTTCACTGACCACGGCAGCCAGGCCATTGTGAACCACAGTTGGAAAGTGTCCCATGCAAAGGGAAAGGGCTGACCATGTTGATGCCTTCTCTACAGGTGGTGCAGATCTGGGCTGGGAACTCAAGGAGCAAATCCTTTTTGACGCCTCAGGAAGAGGGAGCCTGCCAGTGAGTAGGTATCCTGGAAGCCCCTTCCAGCGTTAGCATCAGGCTACTCCTGGTGGCATTGCCCTGGGGCCTTGAGTTGTCCCACCTCTGAGAGACTCTGCTTACTCCTTAGCTAAACTAGACGCTTGGAAATGGATGTGGGGAAGAAAATGAACTAAGGCTGTGGGTAACAAACTGCTTGCCACGACAGCCATTTCCAGGGACCTTTTCTCCTGCTCTAGGGCTGTTTCTCACAGGCAGTCTCTTCCCCACCTTCCTTGTTCCCACCACACTGGTATGGCTCCCTGTCACTTTACCCTTGTAAGCCAGGTAGACTCAAGGTGGTCTTCCTGAAACCCCTTCCAGCAGTGAGTGCCTATTAACCAGATGGCTCCCCAAGCCCCAGACCCCAGACCCAGTTTACTTGTAGTCTTTTGTTGCTGTGTCTTAGAGCATCAGCCCAGCCAGCTGCCCCTGGGCCCTAACATGGAGGAGTGTGGAAGAGGTAGCTCCTGCTGGATGCTGGCAGGAGTTAGGGGAGCAAAAGAACCACTCTGAAAAAAGGTAGAGATTGGTATTTTGGGTTATATTACAAACTTAGTAAAGGTAACAACATAACTTTTAACTACAGTTTGTTGAGTACTTATTGTTGCTGGGCCACAGTTTAGAGCAGTCAATTCACTTAACAGCTTTAAGAAATCTTAAGACAGCTTTCTTAAACCCACTTTCCAGGTGGAGTAACTGAGGCACAGAGACTTGCCCCTAGCTATAGCACCAGAGAGAAGTGAGGCTGAGATTGATGTGCTCTGGACCTCCTTGGAAATTACTTGCAAGGAGCTAGTGAAAAGGAGACAGGTTGGTTGGTTTGTTGGTTTGTTTGTTTGTTTGTTTGTTTGTTTGTTTTTTCCTTTTATTTTTATTTTTTCAGAATTATACATAAACTCAGCTGTCTTGTTGATTTGGGGTCAGGACTCTTTTAAGAAGAAGTCAAGTGTTGGAAGGCTAAGGACAAAAGCACACCCTGCCAATGTGCACAACATGCACAAGGGAAGGTTCCCAAAGAGAACGGATATGGCCAGGAGTGCTTGGCAGAGGACAGATAGATGCCCCTCTTTCCTGCCGGTGAGACTTGGAAGAGTGCCCTCAGGCTAGGACAGCTGGGAACCTGAGGAATTGGGTCTGAAAGATTTGTGATAGGAAAAAAAAACCTGGAAGTAAGCAAGTGTTCCAGTTGAGACTGATGCTGCATGCTGAGTGTAAGCTGAGGCGGGCAGCTCTGTACTGACCCTAAAAGGACCGTGATTTGTAGCTATGTTTAAGAAGAAAATAAAAGTGCATTTTAGTTGATGAAGAAATATCCAAAAATTTTGCATTCCAGAAATTTCCCAGTGACTGACAGTGGATGAAATGAGTATAAGGGTTTTTTGTTTTGTTTTGTTTTTCATCATCTTGGGGTGCTGCAGATGAAGCCCAGGGCCCAGTGCATGCTGAGCAAGCAACAGTTGCTACTCAACAACATCCCTGGCTCTACATATAAATAAAAGTCTACAGTGTTTTCTCGTCATAGCAAGATCTATTCTTTTCAAATACCAAGGAGATAAAGAGAAAAGTTTTAATGCACGGTCCTACCTAGGCAATATCTGAGAGTTGCCAGTGAGATATAAAGCTTTTCCATACCACATTGAGTCTCTTGTTAAAACAAGAGAGAACACTGATTGCTTGATCCGCCCCCTTGTTTATGAGCAATAAATGTACTTTATAGATTTTTGTGTGTTTTCAAGTCAAGTTTTTTCCAGATTAGTTTCTATTCTCTTGAAGAAGGATCCTATTTTGGATAGAAAACTGAAATACAGGGATGCCAAAGGTACAGCCTAGAGCAAAAAATTCACAATAGTAACATGCTTTATCGAGTGATCATGCTGCACCCCCTTGAATCGGTCTGACAGCCTGGTGGGCAAGATGGGTATTAGTCCTGAGGGTTTACCTAGGGAAAGCAGGCAGAATCTGAGATAAAGAACATTCGCAAAGTTAGTGTGTATGCAGAGCAGGTTTAAGCGGTGTCTTAGTACTGTGGAGCCCACATATGCCACTAAACTTAGCTGCTTCCCCAGGGAGAGAGTGGTCTGCATATTCGAGCATCCTTCCAAGTTCAACCTCTCTGGTCTGTGAGAGGTAAGGCTGAAGAGACAGACTTCTGCAACCCTAGCTGACACTAAGCCATGGGAGCACATGAAGACAGCCAGCACCATAGACAAAGAATCTGGTGAAGAGTTAGGCAGAAGTAAAATGGGCATCTGGGGAACAGATAGAGAAAAGTTGATGGTAGAGCAAGACACTCCAGACACCCATGTAACCCGCTGGGTGAGGGACACTTGAACTTGGGGTTTGCAAGCATCTCTGTGATGTCAAATATTTCCTGTGATTAAAGCAGGAAGTAGAGTGAAAAATGTATAGAGCTCATTCTACAGGGGATAATAGGCAGGGGTTTTAATAACAGCAAATAAATCAGAACATGTAAATAGAAAGACTGGTCTTAGATGTTTTATGCCACCCACAGGCCAGATCAGTATGCAGTCCAGAGAGAAAAGCAATCCAATCCTGAGTCTCCATCAGCATCAGCTGTCAGCTTGCAGCACAAATTAACAAGTGGACCCAGTACAACTGAACCTGTCCATAGTCATCACGAACACTTTATCCCTGAGAATGTGTGTTAGATATAAACCAAACAATGTATGGGGTGTGTGCTAAGCATCACTTAGTCCACTTAGGTGGAGTCCAGGAATGAAAACTGCAAGACTATGGTGAACAGCCAGGCAGAATTGTTTTTTAAAGATTTGTTTAGGAGGGGTATGTGTGCCTTGCCTGCATGTCTATATTTACACCTTGTTTATGCCTGGTACCCACAAAGGCCCCAAAAGGCCTTCATACCCTCTGGAGCTGGGTCTCAGGTAGATGGTCATTGCCACAGTCTAATTTTTTGTCATCAATGTTAGTTTCCAACTTCCCCAATCCCAGGCAACTGCTAATCCATGGTCTATCTGTATAGATAGCCCCACACTGAACATTTCCCATAACTAGAATCAAAAATGGGTGACTATATCTGCCATTTTCACAGCACAACAAGATGCTTTCAAGGTTCACCTGTATTCTAACAGAGCATTTTGTTTTTCCTGCCAGATAATGCTCCAGTGTATGGATATGCTGTATTTGCCTTAGCTACTCATCAGCTAAATTGCAGCTCCACTTGGAGGATCTTCCCACTCTTTTCTAAAAGAGCTGCACCATTTTACATTCCCAAGAACAATTTTTGAGGATTCCAGTTTCTCCACATCCTTGCCAACACTTTTTGTTGTCTGGCTGATCATAGCCATTCTCGTGGGTCCAAAGCAGAATCTCCTGTGACTTAAACTTGCATTTCCCTAGTGACCCATGATGCTGAGCATCCATCAGATGCTCACTAACCATTTGTATGTAGTCTTTGAGGATATCTCTGTCCAGATGCTGTTTTCTACTGTTTAATTGGGTTGTCTGTCCCGCTACAGTTGAGTTGTAAAATTTTTTATATGCTTTGTACACAGACCTTACCATATATATGCTCTGCGCATGTCCCTTGCCTTCCTGTGCGCTTCCTGCACTGATGGTGTCATTTATACTAGAGTCTTTATTTTTAGAATGGCTCTGTTAATGATTTAGTATAGTGTCTCCTCCTCTTTCTCCTCTTCCTCCTCTTCCTCTTCTTCTTTCTCTTCCTCCTCCTCCAGTACCTCTTCTGCTTTTTGCCTGACCCACAGCCCTGTGTCCCTCCTGTGGTTTTACACTCTCAGGTCTTAGATTGCAGGCTGATAACCTATACATTTAATTTATTCAAATGAATTTTGAACTTTACAAAATGACTTTCTGTAGAATGGATTTTTTTTCCCCCCAATGGGATATGTGAGCCGAATGTAGTGGCTCAGAGTCTACATCAGATGTTTCATCTGGCAAACTGCATTTATCTTAACAGTCCAAATAGACTGTAACTAGAGTCTGTCTCTATATGGTGAGCGTGCAACAGGAAAACTCCTTACTGTTGTCTTACCCATTGTTTTCAATGCTGTTGAAATACCCCTTAGGGGGCGCTATAGCATTGCTCACTTGCTCGCTCTGTCTGTCTGTCTGTCTGTCTGTCTGTCTGTCTTTCCTTCCTTCTTTTTTTCTTTTTTTTTTTTTTTTTTTTTTTTTTTTTAAGGGATAATAACAAAATATAATATAATAAGACCAAACAAATA
>JADRCD010079631.1:0-12199 GCA_019843815.1 Montemys delectorum | reverse complement strand
AGATTCCAGGGGATCTGAACTCAGTTCCTTTGACTTGTGTGGCAAGTGCTTCACTCATGGAGCCATCTTCCAGCACCCCACTTCTTGTAAGTTTTTGTTGTTGACAGCTGAAACCCAGGGTTTATTGTGAAGATTCAAGGTAGCTGGGATGGAAGTAACACTTGTTGAAGCATTACTCTATTCACCAACTGTTGGTGAGGTGGGAGAAGATGGGGTGGGGGGGAGGAAGGGGCTTCCCTCCCTATTCCAGTTCAGCCTCCTAGTGGGTCAGTGTCCGTGACTTGTTACAAATGATTCTTCTCTGTGGCATCTTTTCCCCCTTGAGTGAGACACAGAGACAGAGCGAGGGCTGGAACAGGAGTAACATTACCTCCACAGGGCTCTGGGGGTGAGCCTCTGGGGAAGTCCTAATCCCGGAGTGTGGGCTTTTGTTATGGAAACAGCTCTGGACATATTTTATAACTGAGTCTTCTCTGTTAGAGCCATGAAGGGGTCGGTCTTAGATCTTAGCCGTGAGAACCTGCTGGGGTTACAGGCACAGGCGGGGCAGTGCTGAAGACTGGGGTCCCTGAGAGCTTCTCCTTCCTGCAGTGGTTCACACTGTTTGTGCTGAACCCCAGCAATTCATGGCAACCACCACTCACGTCTTCTTGTCAGTTCATGGGGCTCCTGCCCCATCTGTCCCAGGCAGAGCTCTTGGCTCCCAGCCTCTCTGGGAGCTCCTCCTCCTGCATCTTTCGTAGGGCACTTGGCCCCTAAAGGTCATCTTCCAAGGGGTTCAAACACTCATTGCTGTTTGGTTTGCCAGTTTTCTCTGACTGTAAGTATGGGAATGATTGTTTGTTCCTGAGCTCAAGGACTGAAATTCCAAGTTGATTCTCTTATTCTATGCAGCTTTTCTTTTGTTACATGCTAACAAAATCAAATATGCAAAACAGTGTGTGCTATGAAATATTTAATAATTTAATTCCTGTCCCGAATATTCTATATTCTCTTTCCTTATAGGAACCATTTCTTAACACACACACACACACACACACACACACACACACACACACACAGAGAGAGAGAGAGAGAGAGACAGAGACAGAGACAGAGACAGAGAGACAGAGAGAGACACACAGACACACACACACACAGACACAGAGAGAGAGACATACAGAGACACACAACACACATATTGCTGTTAGATAACCACTCACACAGTCACAATGGAAAAGGTTTTGGATCTTAAGGACCTCAGTTGGGTGGGGGAGGGGAGGCTGTCAGTTAAAATGATCATGGGTCTGGAGAGAAGGCTCTGTGTGTAAAGGCACTTGTTGCTAAAGCTGATTGATTTGAGTTCCATCGATGGAACCCGTAGGTGGAAGAAGAGAACTGACCCCTGAAAGCTGTCCACCAGCCTCTATGCGAGAACAGTGTGGACAGCATAGTTTAGTTTCTGTTTCTGGTCATAAACATACTGTGTTTGCTCTTACCCAGGACCACAGTTTCACTGGAATCTTACTCTGGGCTGCCCTAGGCGGGGTGTTTCATCCTTCCTGGACATGGAGCCTCCTACAGCCCCTCTTTTCTGGTGACAGCCCCAGTTGCTCAAAAAATTTTAGGCCCTATCACCCAGCATGTCAGGCTTCCAGGTCACGGCTAGCTGCAAGCCCAGCTTATCTGTGTCCTTACTTGAGAGTTCCACTTTGTGTTTTTGTCCTGGGCAGCAGTTCCCTGAGGTGCTTGATTTGTTTTTTGAGCCTAGCGTGTTTGTTTGATTTTTCTGTCTGTGTGTTAGTTCATTATTGCTGCTAGTATGGGAAACAGTCAAACCTTGAGGCATGAACTTTCATAGGTATATATGTTTTAATATGCCAGAGAAAACCACACATTAGTACCTAAGATTACTGGGGCCCTGTTGGACTGTTTTCCATGAAAAATAACTTGCTATGCATTTAAAGGGATTTGTTTTATATATTAGCCTATTGAGGGATCTGTTTTATATATTAGCCTATTGAGAAGCCTCTTTCTTTCTAAGATGAATATTAGGCATTTGTATTTTCTTGGAGAATCATCTTAATCCTTTTAAAAACCAAATAGTTAAGACTCAAAACTGTTTTAATTTACTCAGAAATTTTGGTTTCCTTCATTATTTTCTCTGTCTTCATTTTTCCTGAATATACTCTTGGTTCTAGAGCTCCTCAGTGCTCTAACACAGTAAATTTGGCCTTTTCCTTCCACTTTCCTTGTCTACTCTTCCCTTCTTGCTCTAATTCCTTGAGCAAGATTATGAATTAATGTATCTCCATCCTATACTATTAATAAATATTATTTTTCCATGCTATTTTGTTATCTCTTAAGTCTTAAATGTGAACTTTTTAAAAATCATCATTGTCTAAATATTCTAGAGTTTGTTTTGCATTTCCTCCAGTTGACCAATGGCGGTGGACATTGTACTGCCCTCTATCATTGACTTTGTATTGACCTCTATCATTGACTTTGTATTGACCTCTATCATTGACTTAGGGGCCTTCTTGTCTTGATTTGTTCTGTGACTTACACAATTAAGCATGCTTTGGGGTTTTGGGAAGACAGTACCTTTTTATTAAGTCTGGAGCCCCAGGGGACAATGCACACTCAGTGTGGGGACATCTTTCCTTGTAGCTTGTAGCTAGAATGGGCCTCACTACGAGCCTCCAATCAGATTCCCTTGGATCCAAAGGTGAAAAACACAGACACATACACGTTGCTCAATTTCAACCTGCCTTATTGGCTCAATTGTTGGGCACTATTATTCATTCTCCTGTGGTTAGCGTGCCCTTCCCAGTACTCTTAGTTCATTACCTCTCAACCTGCTCTGGCTTCAGTTGCCCAGCCACCTTCAGTCCCAGCTCAGAACCCTAACCTCCCTCCTGGAGAAACTGCCTATGGGCACTCCAACCGAAATCTCACATGGCCGGTTGGCTTTTCTCCCTCCAAAACATGGAAAAAAAACTCTTTACCTCCTCACATCTGCTAGCTTGCCTGCAGGGACCTGGAAGTCCCGTCTATTTTGCCCAGCTCATTGGCCGCTAACATCTTTATTGATGGAGCAAGAACCAATTAGGGAACAGTTCATCTCCTTAGTTGAACTTTTCTGGAAATACCCTTAGAGAGTCCCAGAAGTTTCTCTTTCAGGGTGATTCTAAGTCCTGTCAAATTGGCAATCAGATTAGCCATTACATAAACCATATTTTATTCTTTCTAAAAATCTTCGTATTGTGCAGTTGTGGTTTGCAGATTCATTACGTGCATATCTTTTCTGATGACTTGTAAGAATTTTAGCTTTTTCTATAATGATTTAGTGCATTAAGGCCTTTTTTTGTAGTTTGATTTTATGTAATTCTTTTTTCTTAAAAAACATGATTGGATTCCTCTTGCAAAGCAGCAGCTGAGGCGACTCAGCCAGTGTTGTTTGTCTTCTTTCTTGTAGGGATGTCTGGAGTGTGGACTTCGGTCCTCACCCTTTGCTTTTCTCCCTTTGCTTTCCAGACCCTTCCTATCTTGTCTTTCCCCTCCCCCCCCCATAATTCCATTGTTAGGTAAAACAAATAAACAAAACAAAACACCTCTTTTCTAGCTGGGTGTGGTAGCGCAACGCCTTTGATCCAAACACTCAGGAGGCAGAGGCAGGCAGTTCTCTGTGAGTTTGGAGCCCAGCCTGGTCTATATAAGAGAATCCAGGACAGCCAAAGCTACACAGAGAAACCCTGTCTCAACAAAACAAAACAAAAACCAAACCAAAACACCCAGCTAACCAACCAAACAAAAAAAGTCTTTTCTAAATTCAAAATTTTCCAGTTGATTTTTTTTTTTTTTTTCCTTTGGATTTCATGAGCATTGGACAGCTCTCCATCACTCAGCCCTTCCTTGGCATTCATCTGTGCACTGTTACAGTTTCTTCATGCAACTCCTATGGGTGCTGTGTTGGCACAGTACATGCCTGTCCTGACAAACGGCCATGTGACCTTGAGAACTGCTGCTGTCGAATGGAATGTTCTAGCCATGTGGCCGAGGCTGCTATTCTGGTCAACCACATTGCTCCTGACTCCTGATCTGCCAGCTGCTGACAGAGAACACCAGGGTGGGTTGGTCTGTTTTCCTTCCATTGCCTTTCCCTTCTTAGATTTTGGTGCTTTATTCCAGCTGCAGACACTTTAAGGGCTTTTTTTTTTGCTGCTGTTTTGGAGCCTTGATCACTATATAATGCTTCCTAGTAATTCATTAGGGTCTTCTTGGTCTAAACTAACATAGGTTATAGCTTTCTTTTGGACAGTGTTAAAGCTGCAGGAAGCTTCTTTCACTGACGTGGGAGAGTGGGGAGCTTCAACGATCTAATCACCTCTCTACTGTCATACTGACAACACCCAAATTTGAATAAGCACATTCAAACCATAGCTTGTGACGACTTGTTACATATGTATGTGTGTATGTATATACATGTATGTATCATCTATCTTTCATCTATTTATATCCATCCATCTATCCATCTACCTACCTACATATCATCGATTTATATCAAATCTATCATTTATTTATATCTATGCATCTATTCATCTATCAATGTATCATTTATCTCTAGCTTCTATTATCTATCAATCATCTATCTTTCATCTATCTCAATCATATCTGTCTATCTATCTGCCTATCATCTGTCCGTATCTATTATCTATCTATCTATGTATCTATGTATGTATGTATGTATGTATGTATGTATGTATGTATGTATGTATGTATCTATCTATCTATCTATCATCTCTAGCCACCAAAAAGGCATAGAAAAAATTATCTACTCAACAGTAGTGAGCAACCTTACCACTAGATTTGTATCTTGAAATATTTCCCACAAAAAGAAAACTGGCTGGAAGAGAAATGGTTGAGCCCAGGCCTGAGACAGGAAATGTGTCATAAGGGACTAAGGAATCATGGCATACCACAAGACAAGGATATTCAAGTTCTACTGAGCTTGTGTAGACTTGGGAGCCAATGTGAACAGCTTCTGGACATTGATGGGCCAATGTGAGCATCAGAAGGAGAATTTCAACCATAGAATATCTGTAACCCATAAGCTCATAACAACAAACTCCAAGCCCGCTCATTCCCACTGAAGGATGCTAGGAAACTAATTTATATTTTCACAACTTGTATGGGGGAGTATCAAATAGTTGACCCTTATTATGTGAAATTTACCTCTGAACTTCCACAGTTGATGAGGAGAATATATATATAAATATATAAAGGAGGAGTGACAGGGCCTGTGTCACATTTTGCAGTCTCAGACTATCTAGGTATTATATATGCAGGGTAGCTGACATCACAGACAGGGGGATGAACCACAAATCATGAAATTATTGGAAGAAAATATAGAGAGAATACTTCAGGGCATTGGTCTGTAAGTTTTCCCTAAGGCACAGATAACGAACACAAAAATTAGCAAGTGATATTACACCTAATTTAAAAAGCTTTTGCAGAGCAAAAGAAACAATCAGCAGGAAGAAGATGCCACCTACAAAAGGGAGAAATGTTCGCAAGCTTTCATTCAACTGGGATTAATCTACACAATATATAAGAAACCCAAACAACCACCCCAACAAAAACAAAACACAAGGTAAGACAAAACAAAACAAAAAAAACTCAAAGCAAATGGTGATTGAAAAAAATGGGTCAGCAATAGGAGCAGACACTTCTCAAATAGTGACCATGTATACGAAACGGCTCTACACCAATAATTCTTGGGGGAAATGCAAATCAAAAGCAGAGGATACATCATACCACTTCAGTTAGAATAGCTATTATCAAAAGGACAGAAAGAAATGTTGGCAACAATGTGGAAAATGGGAATTCTCCTACATCGTTGATGGGAATATGAATTAGTGCAGCCATTGTGGAAAACAGAATGGAGGCACCTCAAAACTAGAACCAGAACTGTCATGTGACCTGGCAATCCCACCACTGGGATATACCCAATGCAGATGACGTTGGTATACTGAAGGGACATTGTACTCACATATTCACTGCATTACTGTTTAGAGTAGCATAGAACCAACATAGCTAGCTATTGATGGGTGAACAAATACAGAAAATGTGGTATAAATATGCAATGGAACTTATTCAGCAGAGAGAAAGAGAGGGTAGAGAGAGAGAGGAAGGGAAGGAGAGAGATGGGGAGAGGGAGGGAGAGAGTGAGCCATTTTCTTGTTCTCAATCACTAGGAACTACCTATCTGTCTACAACCCCATGTCTCATCAGATGAACCACTGACTCCAGCACCCAGCCCCAACAATGGCTCCAGGCTAGTCTCCCCTTGTCTTGGAGGTTCACTACCAGCTTGTACAAGTTAGAACTTAGGCATTCCCTTGCTTTCTGTCTCTTTACTCCCATAAGAGTCCACTTCCTTACTTGCTCCACACAACCTCACTTTAGCTCATCTTTCCATTGGCTAATGTCCATTTTCATCTGAAATCAGTTGGGGGCAGTGACCTCCTCTGGGAAGCGTGTCCTGATGCCACTTGATGCTGAGTAGAAGAATGTAGTCACACAGCCCATTTCTACAGCCAGAATTTAAAGTGGAAAGCCCATGAAGTCAGTCATCCTTGGAGATGATGTAAGCTGATAAGCACTGGAAGAGTCAGTTACTTGGCTGAGCATCCAATGGAACAGTACCTTAAAGTGTGGGTTTACAGGATGACAGACAGACAGACAGATGGACGGATAGATGGACGGACAGATGGATAGATAGATCGATGGGCAAGTGGACACACACAGACACACTTCAAAATCCACCCAGAAGCCCTTTATTTTAGTGACTCACTCAGGAGCAGTGGGGAGAGGAGACTTTACCATGGAGACCTGGTGTGAGTTGCTTTGTTTCCACTTAATCCTTCCCATATGCTGAGCATGTAGTTGAACTTGCCAATGTTATGCACGTGAACCCCAGGCCCCCACCCTAAGCTTTTCTGTATCCTTGTTCCTGTAGAGTCCCCTGAGAGCAAGTGGATCATCCAGATCGTTCTTGCAGTCCCAGGACCCAGTAGACAGCCTGGTATCCAGAAAGCAGAATCTTGTCTGGTGGAGCAGATGAGTGGTTTAATTCCCCCTTAGCCCGTTCCAGAATTAGGGAACTCCATAAGGAGACAACCAACCGACTGCATATACCAGACGAATGAACTGGTTCCAGGGCTCTCTTGGCTTGGCATGGTCTAACTAGAACGACTACTTTGAAGTGAAGGTTCCACAGAAGAGAGGGCTGGGAGGCTTGAGAGCTCTGGATCAGCTGACCAGTAGAACATACTATTCCTTTGAAGCCCCTCTTGAGGTTTGCCCAAGCCCATCCATCCAGCTCTGGCTGGATTCCAGCTGCTGGTCAGCCTCTCCTTGGCTCCTTAATCCAGGTTTAACGAGATGAATGCCATTAGAAGAGGTGGATGGTTATCCTTTAAGTGAGCAAAGTGACTCTTCCCAGAAGGACTGATTTTAATAACCCAGTGCAAGACCCCCTTTAAGGTACAGGATGACTCTGGCACATCGGTTAAGTGTTACACAAAACAGACGTGAGTCTTCAAAATCAAAGGCGTTTTTCATTCATGTGAGAAAGGAATCAGTAAGCTGCATGAAAACTGGGGTGTGTAAAAGTCCCTGGGGCCTCTGGTCCACAGCAGGAAAAGCTCAGAGCAGATTGGACACAGGGGGAGGCAAGCTTGGCCGCCCATAATTCAGAGATAGAAGGCGGCAATCTCCCCGCACCCTCTGTTTCATGTGCGGGCTTTTGCTTCTGATCTGCCAGCAGTTGCCTAATTGGCGGTGACTGTTTCTGTGGACACAAGGGCCTGCTAAACGTGTAAGGCCTGCATTTTTCCAGGGGAGACTTTTTCCTTTGCACATAAGCCAAAGATTCCTTCATGCACAAATTCTTTCTCATGCAGGTCACTGGATTCTTGTCCAGGAGACATGAATGCTGAGCCCTCCACACAGAACTAAATATTTGCACACACAAACATTTCTATGATCTGGTCATACGCAGCAGTAGGGATGCCGGGTGGGAAGCCCTGCAAGGCCATACGCACATCTTGAAATTCCTGCACTTATGGAAATGCTCTGTAGGCTTGGCATTAGGGAAACACTTCAGGCTATTTGCTCCCGTCAGTCAAGAGGGCTTTCCTTCCAGTCAGCCACATCTTTTGACTCTGTCTTCATTGTAACCAAAGGTTATTTGGGAAGATGTTCTTTATTCTGAGTATGTGGGTGTGTTCATGTGTGTGCATACAGAGGGCAGAGGATAACCTTGAGTGCCATCCTTGGACAGACTGCCCATCTCCTTTGTGTTTTGGAGTCCATCAGTTAGCCCAGGCTAACTGGTCAGTGAGCCCCAGGGATTCATTTGTCTGTACCTTGCCAGTGTTAAGATTATGAGAGCATGTCACTATGCCTTGTAGGTTTTCCCCTCTAGTTTTCATTTTGCGGCATGTGTATGCATGTGTGCATATGTACATGTGTGTGTGTGTGTGTGTGTGTGTGTGTGCCTGAATGTGTGCTTGTGTGAACACACATGTGGAGATCTGAGGCTGCCACCAGGATCATTGCTCTCTCTTCTGCCTTATTCATTGACTCAGTTGCTCAGTCAAACTTGTAGATCACTGAGATAGGCTTGCTACCCAGCATGCTCTGGGGACCCTCTCCTCTGCCTTCTAGTATTGGAATTACAGGAGGGCTGCCATATCTACCCACCATTTATGTGAATTGTGGGAAGCTGAGTCCGGGTCTGTATACTTGGACAGTCATCTCCCTAGCCCTCATGCACAGCAGTTTTACACACGTTCTAGGGATCAAATTCAGCATATCATGCTTTTCTAACTGACCTACTTGATAACATCTGAACAAAAATGTCAACCAGTCACTGTAAAGATAAAACTCTGGTATCCATACCCAGGCTATTCCTCTGAAGTGAGACATTATTGAAGAGTCCATCTGAGGGCTGGCAAACAGGTTCTGTATGGAGTCCACTTCCAATGAATTATGATAGCTGATATTTATTGAACACTTACTTTGTGGCTCCAGCAGATTGACTGGCCAGCCCCAAGTCAGTCTTATTATTGCCTCACCTTTACAGATGAGGAAGGAGACCCAGGCAAACTAATTTGGCCGATAGAAGATCATAGAAGGTAGGAGGTGGTGGCCCCAGGACTTGAAGGTGGTTGAGTCCCTGCTTGTGAGTACAGCATGCTCTGGTCTCCCAGCTGTTCTTCTCTTGTTAAGCCAGGACAAAGACAGGTATACTAAGGGATGGCTGTGAGTAACAGCTTTCAAGTCCACCCAAGCATGACACAGAATCATGTTTGTGTGTGTGTGTTCTTACTATTCTTGACTTCATTTAAGTTCGTATATACTTACCATCCTTGAGCTCATTTAAAAGGTCCTGTAACATCTGCAGATTCTCTTGACCATATGAGGAAGCTGAGGTTCAGCTTACTAAAAGACAACTCGGGGCTCTCCCAGGGTCTCTGTCCTCATGCAAGCTGCCAACATCCATTTTGGAAAGCAGCTCTAAGGTCACTCCATGCCTCCCGACTCTTATTGGCTCATCTGACCACAAGAGTTGAGAAACCCAAGTCTCAAGTTCTTCCTGTCACCTAAGGAGACCACATTTGCACTGATTTAGAGAGGTGGCATTGTCAGTCCTTCAGGGACAGGCACGGGACTGGAAGGAGCAGCTGGGGTAGACCCAGGAACACCCAATAAATCTCTGGAAGGGCTGGCAGCTCAGGTGGATCATGGAAGGGAAAGCAGGGGCTGACGTCTGAAAATGGTCTCAACGGATTCTGGATCCATTGCCTGCCTTAATTTCCCCTTACCCTTCCTCACCTCCATTAACGTGGATGGTTGGGAGTAAACCAGACTTAGAATTTATTGAGCATGGAATAGCAACTGTTACACAGATTTAAAGAGGCTTCAACTTCACAATTTAAGATTTGTGAGTGAAAATGTAAGTTGGGTGTTGTTTTGGAATTTTCTACTGTGATATCCCACGTCACACATTTGATTTCCTGAAGCCAGTCTGTTAACTGCTTCTGGAGTCTCAGATCAAATGGTAGCTTGGTTTTGGTAACAAACAATATACTCTTGACTGCCACTTCTCCCATTTAAAACTTCCTCCTCAAAGAAGTGTGACTTTGATTTCCCGCCCATCTTGGCCCCAGGGTCTAGTGTAGTAAAAGTCCAACAACTTGCAGCCGACAAATGAAATACACATTTTTTTGTAAGACACACATGGAGTCAATCCGGAGGGGGAGAGGTGTGATTTTTACAGTTGCTTTTCTGACCATCCATTTCACAGCAGAATGGGCTGGGCCCACATGGAGGGGCCCAGCCACACGCCATAAGTGTCCAAGTCTTGTGTGACTCATTACTGCAAATAAAGGTGTCAGCCAAATGGGGCCCATTATGTAGCACCCAATCAGGGGCTTGTTAGAAATGGTGCTGACTCCCCACATGGGAGTGTTCTGTGGGCTCCGGGAGACTGCTGGGGCTTTAGTGCCGACAACCTGCCTCACTTTGATGTCAGTGGTAAATGGTGATTCCAAGCCAGCGAGTTCTCTAACTCAATCGCTGTCATTCCTCATCATGGCTGGGAAGCAGGGCAGCTTGTCCAAATACTGCTTTGGAACACTCCACAGCTTCTGCACTTGGCCCAAACTTCCCCTTCAAATGAGCCTGGGCTTCCCTGTGTTGATCTGCTGCTGCTTCTTGGTCCTAGGAGACCAGTCACCCGGTGAGATTTAATTCTGGCCTGATGAAGTTCCTGGGCCAGACTGTCCTGGCAAGCATGTGACAGAAACGTCGCTGTTCCCAATGAAAACAAAAGCAGACATGTGTCAGCCTCTGTTTGGGGCCAGGCACACGGTCACATATAATCTTTAAAAGAGCCCCAAGGTGGTTCTCCCTCTATTTTGAAGATGGGAAAACTCAAGAAGCGAAGACAAGTGGAGACCACACAACCATGAGGCTGAGCATGTATCCTTAACAGCTTGGTTACCTGGTGGATTTAAAACAATATTAAAGAATAGCATAAGCCCAATGCAAAAATTATGAGACACTGTTTTAAAAGATTATTACTTTTTGTGCTTGTTTATGTGCACATGAATGCAGTGCCCATAGAGGCCAGAAGAGGGTGCTGGATCATTTGGAGCTGGAGTTGCAGGTTGTTGTAAGCCTCCCAATGTGAGTGATGGGAATCTTGACAGTTGAGCTACCTCTCTGGTCCCTTGTGGGATCTTAATGGATAATCAGGGAAAGGGTTGAGGAGAGCTTCATCCCTGGATAACTCATATAAGGAAGGCAGGCATTGGCTCCATCCCCTCTCCCAACCTGGCACCTGAAAGATGCCTCATCATTAACACTAGAAAGAATGATTACCCTGACAGTTATCGGGCTTCACTCCTTGTTTGGTCTTTTTTTCCCCCTCAGATCCTCTAGCCCCTGAGTATGTAATGAGGCATCTTCCAACACCCCTATCCCGGCCAATGGTACACAACCACACAAAACTTGCCCCAGAGACCCTGGCCACCTGCCCAGGGCCATAAATACTCACCCCTTCCTCCCCCAATAAACTGAACCAGTTCTCCGAAGCTGTTCCAAGTGTGTGTGTTCTTTGCCTATGCACTCACTGTGGACCAAGGCCCAGGCCAAGCCTCCCTCCCTCCAGCCTGGTGTACAAGGGGCTGGCTATCCCAAGGGAGGGGGAGAAGCAGACATGGAGGCAGCCCCTGAATATATAACTTAAACCAGGCATGAGGGTGTACTGCAATCTCGGCACTGGAGAGGTGAGGGCTGGAGGCTCCCAAGTCAAGATCACTCATGGCTACATAGAGCTTGAGGCCTGACTGGACTGCATGAGGCCTGTTCTCCCAGCACCACCAAAGGCCACAAAGAACCAATGAAATATGTAATCTTTGGAGACTCTCCCAGTAATTAATTTGTGAGATGGTAATATTACATGCAGCAGCGATTCCTTTTCTTTACCGCATAGTATTCCACGGCAGGAATGTACTGTAAACTTATACTATTGTTAGTGGGCAGGAGTTATATAAAACCAGGGGCTAGGACAATGCTACTGGGAACACTTGGTGTACACTGACCATATACCCACAAACCCACATACATATGTCCACTCGCACACCAC
>JADRCD010079623.1:0-14598 GCA_019843815.1 Montemys delectorum | reverse complement strand
CGAGGGTGTGTGTTGGCCTGTGAACTAAGTCCGAGAGAGGTCCTCCAAGGTAAACTGTTCCAGCTGCTCCGTCCCTAAGCCATGGTGTACTGTCGAGAGTATTGGGGGTGCTCTTCCCCCACGGGCTGAGGTCCAATGGAATGGCTCCTGAAGATCATGGAGCTGAGAAGGTTGAGGCTGGGTGCTCAGACTCGAGGGGAAGACTCATAGATGCTGATGGACCCCAGTGCACTTCAGTTTTCATTTTCCCCATGGGACGCCTCAATGGAGCCCTATTCTAGGACATGTTCAATTGTATTTTGGGTCCAAGCTGTCAGGGAATTGCTGAACTAAGTTGCTGGCAGAGAGAGAAGGCGGAGGGGAGATAGGAAGGCCATTCTGAGTCATTAGAGCGGTAGTTAGGGAGGTGGGGGAGTGTGAAGGGCGCGCTGTACAATACAATTGGCTGTGACCTCCATGGCAACTTGGGGCAACACAGGGCTGAAGAAATGACACGCATGCAGAGAAGCTAGTGTTGAGTGGGCTGTGCTCTGGGGTGGGCAGCAACTACCACGCAACCTTGGAAAGTGACCGAGTTTACTCCTAGTCTCAGGCTGCAGACATTGAGCGGGAGGAAGCTGAGATTGTTCACTTTTGCACGCCGGGTCAATCCTCAATAAACACGTACGTTTGGACAAAGGAAGTTCCCAGTCCTCGGATCCCCACCTAGGAAAGGCTTTGCCACTCCCATGGGAGTGAGTCCTCTGATGCTTTGGGGTCCTTGACTTGACTGTGTCCACGCCACCCAACAACACAGTTCACTCAGACTACTTCCCGTGACAATTAGTTTTCAAGACTCCTGACAAAGACAGGATTTCCTTCCCTCCTCCTAACCTTGAGTGTGGAAAGACGGAAGAAACTGGGAGTTCCACAAGCTAGGGCAAAAAGTCTGGTTGGTTGGTTGATTTTTTTTAAGAGTGTAGACTTTATCTTTTAGGCAATGGGTGGAGAGATAACTCCATGTTGGTTTTGGAAAGTTGCTATCCCTTCAGGGGAAGAACAGGCAGAAGGCTGTAGGTGACACTCAGTGGGAGGTGATTTCAGTTTCCAGTGGTCCATGCTGGGAAGGAGCATGCGGCAGCAAAGGCCTGCAGGGGGGGGCAGTCATGAGCAATATTGGCCCAGGGATTTGACGATAGCTGTAGGCATGAGGGGACAGGCCACCTCGTTTCTTTCCTTATACTCCCTAAGGTCCAACTTTTGCAGCGCTGAGGCTGCTGGGTCTGACAGCTTGAAGGGCCAAAGGGCTTATGGTTTGAGAGTGCTTCAGGCCATCACGGCAGGGAAAGCAGGCAGAGCAGCCCAGACTGTGGCCGTGGGAGCCTGTGATGGAGGCTGCTCACATCACAAGCCACCAGGAAGCAGAGAGAAGAGCCAGATTAGGATCTGGGCTGAGACCTTCAATGGCTCATCCATCCCTGGGGACCTGCTTCTGCCAGCTGGGCTCCACCTCGCAAAGGCTGCACAGGCTCTCAAAATAGCACACCAGCTGGAACAACTGTTCAGAGCAGAAGCCTGTACGAGACATTTCAGATTCAAACCATAACACCTCCCATACGCTCCTCCTTCAGCCCTCTCTCTGACCCCCTGCGGGGACAGAGCACATGCGCTCGGGCTTCTTTGGTTGGCTTCGGCTTGCTTCTGGTTTTTGTTTTGCTGCTGGGATGGTGCTGTCTTTGTCTTACTTGACGCACTGTGGTAGATTATTTGCGCCCAGGACTTTTATACCTACCCTTTCTCTTCCCTCTTGCTTTTACATCCTTCATCTTTCTCCCATTTGTTGTCAAGTTCATCCTTCTTAATTTAGATACATTTTAAAGAATGGGAGACTCGTGGCCGAAGAAGTCCTTCTGCGTGAGGCGCTTGTGTTAGTCACAAATGTTGTGGTTATGCAGACTGTATACATCAAACTCAACATTTATTTTTGGCATTGTGATGTCTAACCAGTTTTGCATAAAGGAAATATCAAACGACAGAAGAGTTCTATTGATTGCTGGCTGCAACTGTCCTGAATGAGAGACACACGTACAATGCGACACAGGTAGGGCCTGAACAGAAACTGCAAGTCTGCGTGCTGGTGTGTGAAGAGAGGGGTTTACCAAGAAGTATGGGGCTCACAGTTTAAATAGCTACCATTCGTTTTAGCATTCAGCTCTGAAGGGCAGAATTTGTGAAGAGCGGCTACTCTAAGGGATGGCCCTTTTCCTTTCCTTTTCATAGAGATGGAAGAGAAATCCCCATCCTCTCAAATGAGTAATACCCACTGCATCCTCCTGCCTTTCTGGAGAACAGCAAACCTGACTAAACACTGAGGATAGAAATGCATGCCCGGAGTCGCCCCTACAGGCTCCCACTAGTAAAGCTATTACTGTAGCTAAGTGATTTCTCCAATAAAAACAGAAAAAAATATTTATAATCATATTATAAAGTTCGGTGGTGGTGATGCACGTCTTTAATCCCAGCAGTTGGGAGGCAGAGGCAGGCAGATCTCTGTGAGTTTGAGGCCGATCTGGTCTACAGAGAAAGTTGCACGATAGCCAAGGCTACACAGAGAAACCCTGTCTCAAAAAACCAAAAAAGAAAAAAAAATAGAAAAAACAATTATAGTTACATCCATGTGCTTAATGAATTAATAGTCATTAAGACACTGCTGTATCATTTTTTAACCAGAGAGAGAGAGAGAGAGAGAGAGAGAGAGAGAGAGAGAGATCCACAATGCCACTAGACTGCTTTTTTGTTGTTGTTTTATTTTTTTATTTTACTATTATTTATTTGTATTTATATTCACATGCGTGCGTGCGTGCGTGCGTGCGTGCGTGCGTGTGTGTGTGTGTGTGTGTGTGTGTGTGTGTGTGTAGAGAGGAGAGGAGGTAAGCCATCTCCCCTGTTGCTGGCAGTCAGCAAGCCCTGAGGTCCTCCTGGGCTATAAAGTGAGGCTCTTCCTCAAAGGACAATGACTATAACAGCAAAAATCCATGGAACTTTTGACATTCCTCTTCTAGAGCACACCATTGTTTTACAGCTTTCCTTACAAAAGTGAGTATAGTACAACTGATATTCAAATATTTTACAGAGGCATAAAAGAGAAAAATATTATAAACAACCAAAGTGAGTGTCTTAGGGTTTTAGTGCTGTGAACAGACATCATGACCAAGGCAACTCTTATAAGAATAACATCTAATTGGGGCTGGCTTACAGGTTCAGAGGTTCAGTCCATCATCATCATGGCAGCGAGCAAGGCATCATGCAGGCAGACATGGTGCCGGAGGAGCTGAGAGTTCTACATCTTCATCTAAAGGCAGTCACGAGAGACTCAATTTTCAGGCAGCCAGGTGAAGAGTCTCTTCCACACTGGTTGGAGCCTGAGCAAGGGAGCTTCAAGCCCACCCCCACAGTGACACACTTCCTCCAACAAGGCCACATCTCCTAATAGTGCCACTTCCCATAGGCCAAGCACATTCACACCTCCACAGTGAGTGAAGGCAGAGAGAGAGAATGGCATTGGGCAGCCCAGGTGAGCACTCAGAGAGATGCAGTAAGAAGCCTAGGACCCGAGATGCAGGCCGTCAGCTGATAGGCAGCTTCCTCCAGCCTTCTCATACTGTATTTTGAATGTGCTCTGCAAATTGGTTTTAGCTTTGTCAGGATCATGGTCCTTTCCTGTATTCTATAAACATATGTAAAGAATATTTGTAGAAAATATATCTATAACTAATTTTCAAAATGATGAAAATGTTACTAAATTTCAGAAAATTTGATTTAATCTAATATTTTTGAGCCTGAGAAGTAGAAAGGGTTTCTTATGAAAATCCTTTTTGAAGAGTTTCCTTATGAGACATATGAGGTGTACCATGACTGTGTGCAGAGCTTGTATATAGTTGGTTCAGATAATACATCTATCTCTCATGTATGTATGTATGTATGTATGTATGATCTATCTATCTATCTATCTATCATCTATCTATCTATCTATCTATCTATCTACCTATCATCTATCTATCAATCATTTATCTATCACCTTTCTTCAACCTACCTACTTACCCATACTCATATGCACACATATATAAGTTTTATAAACCTGCAGTGATAGGCTATTTAAGTTAATGTGAAGAAATATTTTAGTTGAATGCTACGAAGTATTTTGTTGCAGTTTGAGATAAGTACACCCCTCATCATAAAAAAGAACTTTTGAGAATTACTGAATCTGTGATTGAAACTATCAGAGAAGGAATACATAGCTAATGTCTCTCTCAGCCCCCTTTTGAAAGAGGTTTATAGGTATTTATCCATGGAAACGGTTTTAACTTCTAAATTTAGATCAAAGTGTTAATAGAAGGTGCATTTGAGGTTGGCCATAGCGCTCCTGTGAGAAATGCCCCCTTCTAACCCTACCTTGTGTTTGGCCAGGAATCTATGTTGCATCTTTTGATACTACATCTTAAGCATGGATGATCAGGGCACCAACATGACCCCAAATCCTGGAAAATGAAAATCAGGTATAGTAATGCCCATTGACATGTGAGCATGTGCCCTTTCAAGCACAAACAAAGGGAACTTAATGCCCACAGAGGGAACAAGACACAGATATGTAGACTAAAGATACATGAATGTGAATGAATATACATGAACATACACATGCACACACATGTGTACATACACAGTAGAATCCTACTGTGAACCACTATGCTTTCTGGTTTGGAATATATATATAATATTATATTATATTCTCCTTTAATCATTTAAATGATTTACAAAGACTTTCTGCCACTCCTCCACCTTTCTGAGAAAACCTTTGATAAAGACAGAATGGAGAGATAGAAATCATTAAAAGCTAGTTTGTAGAGGTATTTTGTAGCCTTCAAGGGCATTAAGAGCGTCTCCCAAACTACTCCCTTCTTACCCATTCCCCAACAGTCATCTTGCATCTATGAATAATCTCGTATATCCTTCATCCATGTTTTTTTCCGGTCACCACAAGGCTACCCCTCTCCCCTGCCAATTTCTAGGCCATCCTTCTCTTCTTCACTTGAGAATCCAAAAAGCATGCTCCTTATCCATTAGCTCCCAGCTGGAGGCTCCTTAGGACCACACCAGCAGGCTTGAACTACGTTCTGACTCAGTAGGCACGGAGTTAAGCTCAACAGTCTGGGTTTCCAGCATGTTCCCAGGAACTCAGATGTTAGTGGTCCCAATGGGAAGTGGTTGCCTTCAGTCTCCCAGCTGTCTCCACACTCTGCATCTATCCTTTTCGTTCCCAGAACTTAGTCTGTTGATACAAGTTCTCCAGCATCCTCCTGTGGAGACATAGGGAGGGCATCACTTCACAAACTGCATATGAGTCTTTCTCTTGGGTCCATGGAGGGATCTATCCATCTGGCCAGGCACTGCGACCCTCTGCTCATAGCCATGAAAAGAAAGCACAACTTCCAGACCCCAACTGTACCTTCAGATTACTGTGCTCCCAGTTGTCATGGAAACCAGTGGTCTTTTGGGAGACCTCAAGACATACAAGTGCTCTACCACTGAGCACTGGAGCTTCACTGTTGTGTAGAAATGCTGTGTGGGGTCATTTGTTATACAGTAGTAGATAAGTATATGCCTTATAAATGTCAATGTTAAATGCATGCATGTTGCTCCTCAGTGACTGCTCTTGATGGTATGGTCACTATTAGCCACTGTGGCCTCCCAATTCCTAGAAGATGCTAGACATGCACCCATTGTAGACATTTCCTGCAGTGCAATACCTTATTTCCAGGTATCTTCTTGACCAGCTTAGTGCCCATGAAGCTTTTCTTTAAAGTGCATATTTCCCATTAGGCTCACACTGGCCGACGTGGCCATAAGGTAGCTTTCACTCCCTGCCCCATGATCCTTCTTATTTTGATTGGCATTTCTGTTTCCATGGCACTCACTAACCTGTAACATAGTTTATAATAACTAATTCACTATGTGTATTATTTGCTCCTTTCTTGGCTGAAGTATAGATTTCATTGAGACTCTGAGGTTTCAGACTCCTCATTACTAGACGGAAGGGCCCAGAACAAGAGGTGAACAGTCTCCATCTTAATCACACAGCTTTCCCAGGTGAGTTTTGAGAATCACCTGGAAGCCTGAGATTTTAGAAGGCAGGTCCCTCAGCATAAACCACAAGAGTGGTCCAAAATAGATGCCATGGTGAGCTGGCTTGAAGAGGAAGTACAAGGCTGGTGGTCTCCTTTCAGGACTCAAAGCTAATGTACCTCTCCCACCTCCTCCTCGGTGATCTCCTTTTTAGACATGCCTGTCCCATAATATGACCTTGGCTGTCTCAGACTTTTAGTCACTGTTCAAGAAGGAAACAAAATCCGAATGAAAGCATAGATCTCATCAGTTCTCACTGGCCAGCTGTGGGATCTATGTCCATCCCCAGGAGCCACATGGGTGGGAAATAGAGAAGGTTGTCCAAGGAAATGGTGCATGCATTGCTAAAGGATGGTAGGTAGGTAGGACAGACAAAAATTTTATCTAATTTGTCAGCTTACAGCTTGGGGTGTGATTCCATTGGCAATTTGAAAATGGATTCTCATGAAACAGGAGAAGCAATTTGAGTATGTTGTTCAATGTTCTGAACATTGGGAGGTATAGATTTGCCCTTTAAAAATTAATTGATTGATTTTTGTAATCTGAGAGATCTCATAGCCCCAGATGGGCTAGAACTTGCTATGTAGCAGAGGATGACCATGAATTTATCTTCCTGCTCTGACTTCTGAGTGCTGAGATCCCAAGTATGTATCAGTATATCTTGTCTTAGATTGGCCCATTATAGCATCACCCAAAGGAGTGTAATAGGTAATGAGCAAAATACATCAAATGTCATGTGTGGCCAGTTTTATGTCAACTTGACACAAGTCTAAGTCATCTGAGAAGAGGAAGCCTCAATGAGAAAATGTCTCCATAAGACTAGGATGTAGAGAAGCCCGTATGACATTTTTTAAATTAGTCATTGGTGGGGGAAGACCCAGCTTATTGTGTGTGGTACCACCCCTGGCCTAGTGGCCCTGGGTTTTATAAGAAAGCAAGCTGAGCAAGGGCATGAAGAGCAAGCCAGCAAGCAGCACTCCTCTATGGCTTCTGCATCAGCTCCTTGCTCCAGGTTCCAGTCCTTTTGAGTTTCTGCCCTCGTTGCTTTTGAAAATGAACTGTGAGTAAAATAAGCCCTTCCCTTCTCAAGTTGGTTTTGGTCAGGGTGTTTCATCGCAGCAATGGCAACCGTAACAAGTACAGTACTCACTTGCTCATGTCTCTTAGTCAGGATGTGAGATCTTCCTGAGAGTTGGAGCATGATAGTTGATTTTAGAATAAGAAGGAGCAGAATTGAGCTCCCATCAATCCAACTAACTGGATGGAGATACAACTCATCTTTTGGCCTTGTATGAGCATTGGGGAAAACATCATTTTCTTTTCTCACAGATGGTTGAAATGCATGATTAAGCTGTGGTGTGCCTTTGGGTTGCTCCCTTAGCAAGGTCTGAGATGACACAGTTTGTTTGGGAGGTGCTCCCTGCAAGCAAGATTAGACACTCGAGTGAGTGAGCAGGAGAATGAGAGACAAGTGGAGTGGTGTTTTGTTGTGGCTGCTGATGGAGGTGTTGGCAACTCCATTTTATTGGGGCATTACAGAAGAAAGTGGGCTTCATGATGGGATGTTTTTACTGTGGGCAATTCCCTGGTACACTTGCTTTCTGAACTTTTCAAATATCCCTGTGTGTGAGTCTCTGTCTTACACACTGTCTGTGGGAATGGTGTGATCCTTCTCCAAGGGGTTCCTGTCTGCTTTATTCTAGTAAATAGTGATAGCATCCCAGATGCCCAACAGCACACTTGAGGGTGAACTCTTAGATGTTGCAAGCATATAAAAAGAAATAATCCCTACTACTATATGTGTGTGTGTCTCTGTGTCTGTATGTATATGTGTATGTATCTGTATGGGTGTGTCTGTATGGGTGTGTTTGTGTCTGTGTGTCTCTCTGTGTATATCTGTGTGTCTGTGTGTGTCTCTCTGTGTATGTCTGTGTCTGTGTGTGTGTGTATCTCTCTGTAAGTATTTCTGTGTCTCTCTGTGTATGTATGTATGTGTCTCTCTGTGTGTGTCTGTGTGTGTACATGTCTGTGTGTATATGTATATATATATGTGTCTATGTCTATGTGTGTTTGTATATGGAGCCTGTGTGGGTGTGTTTGTGTCTGTGTCTCTCTGTGTGTGTGTGTGTATCTTCATGTGTCTGTGTGAGTAAGTGCATGCACAGAGACATACACATGTGCACATACGTGCACATATACACAGACAACACATGCACATGCAGACACAGATTCATGTACACACACACACACACACATACACACACACACACACACACACGCTTGTGCAGTAAGCATTTTACCTGAGAGAGAGCCATCTTCCTAGCCTTCCCTTCTCCTTCCCTCATTTCCTCTCCAGCCGACTTTCGCTGTACAGTCCTGAATGATCAGTGTCCATCACTGGCCTGGCTTCACTGTGTTTGTTTCTTTGCATGTAGTTTATTTCTCCTTCAGGAGTTCCTTTTGCCAGGAAACTTGGTAAAGTTCTCATCCTTTAGAATATACCACAATTCTAGCAAATTCTTTATCAGTAGCACAGTGTTTTATATATATTTACACTAATATTTCTCTCACTGTATTGAAATTATGTTTACATGCCTCTGAGTGTCATAATGAAATATTGAGGTCAGTGGCTTTTCTTTGCATTTGAATCCTCAGTGTCTGGCATACAATAGCTGCACAATGAATGTTTATAATTTTTCCTTCACCTTTAGCTTTCGAAGATTAGGAAATCATTATTCTATAGTTAGATATTCTTTTCTTCCACAAGGAGTAGTTAAATCCTGTCACCTCTACCATGTAAGCAGGTTAAACACTGTAATATAATTTCTGTTCACAGATGAGTGAACACGACGACTTGTCACTGTTAAAGTGATCAAACTGCTTAGCACCTATTTAATTAAAACAGAAGACACTTGGCTGATGATATCTTCATCTTTATTGGTTAAATCCTAATAAGGAAGGTGATATTTTGTCTAGATCAAAAGACTAAGGCTGTACTGTCAGTGCCCTTAGGACTTCTAGAATACTGTTAGCAAAAGCTGAGGGACTTCAAGCAATGGCGAGTGACAGATGCCCTCCCTCGCCTCCCGTGAGGTCAGTTTGTTTTCAGAGCATCAGTAGTTAGTAAACAAGACCATCATCTTTCGATATTAAAGCAATATTTTAACCTAAAGTGCCGAATCCTACTAAGCCATGTGGAAGGGACACTGTGACATGGCTTCCTGACCTGGAACGGAGCCAGCAGGATATGGGACTCTATGAATGTTGACAGTTGCTGGGCATGACTCTTGTTTGTATAAAAAATTAACGTGCATACCACACAACACACACACACACACACACACACACACACACACACACAACTTCATGTTCCTCCTTTGGGAAATATTCTTCCTGCCAAGGTTAAGGACTCCATAATAATCAGAGACAACACATGTCTAAGAGGTAAGGTGTGTCTATGTCCTTAGCAAAAATGGTAAACACTGAGATTGCCAGAACAGTCCTTAAGGCTGTGGGAAAGAACTCTGAAAATGTGAGTTCAAGAGTGTATAATTTCTCAACTATGCAAAATATAAGGTTGCAATATGAATTATATGAGGGGGTTTATAAACCTAAAAGAACAGAGGCAACTGCACTGTGAACCAACTTGTCAGAAAGATACAAAGTCAGGCAGATACACAGGCAAGCAGATTCCTGAGTTCCAGGTCAGCCAGGGGGACAGAGCTAGGTTAGGACCACATGTCCATATGTGGTAGGAATGGCAGTCTCAGAGAGAGATCCCACCCTTCTAACTTATTATCTGTGCTCATAAATGTAGGCAGATTGCTGAATTCATTTGCAATGTTAAAAAAAGTGCTTGCTGTCTCTAAGAATCAAGGAGCTGGGGACATGGAATTCTGATTCCTGAGATAATCAAAAGGAAATCTAGGATAATGACTGATTTGATATGTAAATAAAAGGCTGGTCTTTGGATCTGCAAGTGATGAACTATCCAGAGAGTTTTTAGATTTTTTTTTTTTTTTGAGCAAGAGTGAGCTGTTCAAGCAGAACACAGGCCATCAGCGTTTACCTCATGATTAGCTTCATTGCTCTTGATATTCCTTCTCTCTCAAACTCCTCTCCAAGCTGAGGCTGGTCCTTGCCACTAATGTACCCAGAGCTGGAGGATGGCACAGTCAGTAGAGTGTCTGAGTGTGGATTACTGTCATCTGTGTGAAAACTCAGTAATGGTGATGTGCCACAGCAGACCCCAGAGCTCCCTGGTGCCAGTCTGGCTGAGTTAGTGATCTCTGGGTTCAGTGTGAGACTCAGCCTGTCTCAAAAGAATAAAGTGGAGAGCAATTGAAGAAAATGCTCATTTCCAACTTCTGGCTCTGTGTGTATGAGTATGTGTGCATATGTAGCTACACACACATATACCTGCCACACATATGAACATATATGCATAATAAAAAGGCTAATTAGAGATTATGTGGGATGTTCTGGCAGAATTTTCCTTCTTAAATACCAATCCTAATTTGAAAAAGGATATTGGAAAATGTATAAACTTTATAATGGGATGAGCACATTTTTATAACACCCCATTCTTTCTCAATATCCTTTTATATGAATACCAGGAGAGAAAGCTTGATAATTCAATACATTGTATTGTAGTCATGTTTAAACCAGAAAGAAAGATTGGCAATACTTGACAGGAATAGACCTGTCTTACACTCACCCTTTACCAGTTTCCCAGTGCCATCTGGCTGCTATCTTCACCATGTACAAAGGAACTCCTGTCTCTGGACACTGGCTGCTTCTTCCAAGTCTTCCACCTTCTGCCTGCCCTCTACTCATCTCCTGTAGAGTTATAGCCCAAAGTCAGGTGACTTGGGAGAGAATACAAATGAGCCCGTCTTTTAAGAGTTTGTGCATCTTCCACCCTGCAACGCAGGGGTAGAAGTGTTTAGGAAGCTGATTTGTCAGTCCCCCCAGAGGCAGGTTCACAGGTCTGTGCCAGAGTTCATCTGGGGCTTTGAAAACAGAAGTCAGTTTCCACTTTCATGTGTGCTTTGCTATCAGGGACTACTGACTGAGCCCCTGTGCCAATTAGCAGGGATTATTTTTAAATCCTTAATGTGAGAAAGGAGACAGTTGTTAGGTAGTCTGACCTGACCCTCTGGCTTATCACAAGAGTTCCATTCTCTTGTAGTATTTTTGGCTGCTGAGAGTGATTTCAGTTGTAGCTGCTGGCACTCTTTCTTAAAAACAAAACAAAACAAAACAAAAATCTTATAATTCCCCCTGTTAAACAAACAAACAAAAAACCAAAACTGGGGCTAGAGAGATGGGTCAATGGTTAAAAGTGCTTACTGTTCTTCCAAAGGTCTGCAGCTTGGTTTCTCCCCACATTAGGTGGCTCACAGCCACCTGCAACTCCAGCTTCAGGGAATCCCATGCCCTCTTCTGGCTTCAGTGGGCACTTACACACTTGTGTGCATGTACACACATATGCACATAAATACAAAGCTCACACTCTGTAGGTAGCAGTCCATTCCCACTCTATCTTCTCTGAAGACCTCTTCCCTTCCCAGTTGTGCCCAAGCCACCAACTGGCTAAGGAAGCAGGCTTCTAAAATGTCAGTCTTTATGCTAGATGAAAAGGTTTAGTTGCTATGTTTTCCCTGTTGCTGCTCCTCCTCTCTTGGGTCATGTTTAAGTTTCTGTGTATCGATAGATTCTTGTCTTTTGTGACTTGTGGTCATGGTCCTCACAGGAGCATACAATTGACAATCACAGGAGAAAAGACCCCTTCCTACCATATGCATTTAGCATTTCCAGGAATAAATTTGAGGAAATCTGTGGTATTTTATCATGGAATTTTAGTAAAATATAGAAATCATTGTTCCTTTCTTGTTAATGTGTCCATTTAAATTCCCCAAATGATTTCTTCATGTTTGTATTTCTGGAAGTGTCCAGGGGTGGACATTCTGTGGCCTATGAGCCAAATGCCTCTCAGGATGACTATGAATGTGAAAAAATGCATATATTTGTACCATTGTTTCACGGTGTTAAAGTTGGACACTACTCGGTCACTTTAGATCATTTATAGCTTTAAAAATGCCTTTGTTTTTTCTAGATTTGCACCTCTCCAAGTCTATGACCTAACAAGCAGAGAATAAGACTTAGTGATTTTTGATGTTTGAAATTGTCCCTTTGTGCCACACAGCTCTGTCTAAGCCACACTTCTCAACCCACTGTCTCTGCACTGGAGAGTTGGCAATGCACTGCACAGAAAGCTTATATGAGCGCTTTTACCTACAATGGACTTTTCCCTTTATACCTAGAAGACATATATCACATGTACATCTATATACAGATTCATTTATTTACATGTACATACATAACACCTACATATACATTTATGTCTTACATGCACATGCAAGCACACATTCAAATACACATAAATACATATACACAGAATCACACACATACATAAACACATGTACTCAATACATACACATGTTCACACATGTATATACATATATATGTAATGTACCCATATTATATATAAACATAGAAATACATATACATGAAAACACATACACATAATACAGATATAAGTATGTACATAATATATACACATGCATACACATATACATTTACATATACACACAAACACATATGCTTTGTCATACTTGTAAAATTGATAGATATTTTTGAACAAACTTTTAACTTATAGTTCCTTCTATAAACTCTATTTTTCCTTTCATTTTCTTTCTTTTTTTTGTTTTTTTTGTTGTTGTTTTATTTTGTTTTATTTTTCAAGATAGGGTTTCTCTGTGTAGCCCTGGCTGTCCTGGAACTCATTCTGTAGACCAGGCTGGCTTTGAACTCAGAAATCCACCTGCCTCTGCCTCCCAAGTGCTGGGATTAAAGGTGTGTGCCACCACTGTCCGGCTTCCTTTTCTGTTTTAAAAAAGTGTTGATTAAACTCTCTAAATTAATTTTATGACCCTCTAAAAGGCTCCTAATCAGACTGAAAAGTTCTACATTAGTGAAGTGGCAAGAGCTTTCTAAAGTATTAACATACTTAAATGTAATGTATGAAACAAGACTTCCTGTAAGTATATCTGTGTGTATATAAGACTTACCATGTGTATATAAGTTCTTACCATGTATTGTATGAGAAAATATCACAAGCCATTTGCTGAGGATACCAGGGGTGGACCCTCCCTCAGAGGTGATGAGTACATGGGACAGGAATGGATGGGGCCAACAGGAGGTTGTAGAAATCTCCCCTTGTCTCCCTCTTCTTCTTCCTCCATCCTTCCCCCTCTGTGTATAAACACACACACACACACACACACACACACACACACACACACACACACATTATGATATGCATGTTCAGGCCAGTGACTAGCTTGTAGAATTCTCTCCTACCATGTAGGTTCTGGGGATTGGATTTACAGTAGGCTTGGCACAAGTGCCTTTTGTCCATTTAGCCATCTTGTTAGCCATGGCACATTTAAAATAATTATCTCCTTTCATTTGTTACTCATAAGACAAGTGCATAAGCTTACTTTGTTCCTATTCCTCAGTTAGTGGTCATTATTTTCTCACAAGCAGTTTGCATCTGGCCAGAAAGATGCAGCTATGGTCACTTTTGATCACAGACATAGAACTGGTTTCTTTTGATCCAAGCCTAATGAATCACACCTGACATCGTTTGTGCATAATCTTGAGGGAACTTTAGGGTTTCTTAACAGCTCATTAGGGCCCCCTTTTCAGCTATGACGAGCCAGGGTTAATACATATTCATGCTGTAAAATGGGTCCTCCTTAACTGTTTCTTTATTATGGATCCCAGGGGCTAGATCCACAATCATGAAAAAGATAAATTTAAAAAGCTTTCGTGAAGATTGGCATATTGTTCCATAAAATGTTCAGTATAATTCTAATGAGTGGTAATGTGCCGATTCAGAAACCCATGCTTATTAACGTCTTAAACAGTGGCTCCCATATAGCTAGGTCCACATCAATGCAGTTGGTGCTTTCTCTGCCATTGAGGGTTTGTATTCTGAGATAGCAAGTCAAAAATAATTTTTTAAAAATCTAGGTAAGAGGTAGAGACAGGATATTTTGTTGTAGTAGCAAGACCTACTGGGCATAGTCGCTTCTTGTGAAAAGTCTTTCTCCTCATACTGACCTGAATGACTTAATGTCCCTCCTGCTCTTCTATGGCATCTGTGGTTGGCAGGAATCCTATGGATCCATCACCATTCCTCCAACCTTGCTCTGATGGAGTCATAACAGTGGGTGCAGACAGTCAAGGGTCCAGGGCATCTTTCTCTGTCTCTGTCTGTCTCTGTCTGTGTCTCTCTGTCTCTATCTCTCTCATATGTTTCTATTACATTTGTGATATATGCTTTCAGTTCTCATACATGTATATGTCTCT
>JADRCD010079621.1:0-15116 GCA_019843815.1 Montemys delectorum | reverse complement strand
GAGAGAGAGAGAGAGAGAGAGAGAGAGAGAGAGAGAGAGAGAGAGAGATCTCCATGTGCACATGAAGGATAATGGGGGACCATAGGAGGACAGGAAAAGAAATTTGGAGAAAGGATAAGAGGATAATGGAAAGCACATGATGAAGAAGCAAAAGGAAAGGCTGTTTGAACGGAGCAGGAGGGGAGGAGAAATAGATAGGGATTGGAGACAAGGAAGAAGGGTAAGTAAGAACAAGGTAAAATGATATATATGCATAAAAATGTTATAAAGAAACCTCTTGCTTTCTATGGTGACCTAAACAATTAACAAAAATCAAATTACACTAGGAAAATTCATTGAACTACAAAAACTTCTTTTAAAAGTGATGGTTAAAAACACCATTCTAGTTTTAAGGAATATAATAAAATCACATCACCAACTTGCTATGTGTTGTGCACTGCAGGGTGAGTAGGTCGCCTCTCATTTCCCTGAATTCAGTTCTTTAACTAATTGATTTGAATGATTTTCCAGAATGCCTTTATGCTTTCCCTTAAATCCAATTTAGAGTCTGTTTTTAGTTAGAAGAGTCATATTTTCCGACATTTGTCTGAGCCATGTTTGTCAGAGCTCTTCTCAGCCTCATCACTTTTACATTCTGTCATTTAGTGTTCCTGTCATGTTACATAATGTCTAGAGCTGTACAATCTCTATATGTAGCCATGTATGTATGTATATATATATATCCTCTAACATTTATTGATTTGATGCAAAGGAAAATACTGGAGCAAGTTGGTAAATCATCTTGATTGACTGTTGACATTGTTTCCACATTTAAACCCTTGGAGGCATATAGACTAAGCTACATTTTTGTTAATTAGGCAACATTTTTAATGTTTCTCCTCTCCCATGGCTTGGGGTCTGAAAAAGAAACATTATTCTCAGTGTTACATTGGCATTTGGAAGATTAGAAGTCACCATTTTTCCTGAAATAAGGACATGGCACATGACCATCAGTGATGAGGAATGAGCATTCATGAATGACTTTATCAATCTGTGGTAGCTTCCTGTGATTCCTGTTCCTCCTTATTGTTTGAACATTGTATTAATTACTTTTCTTGTCTGCATGATATAATCCCTGAAGAAAAATCAAATTCAGGAGAGAAGTGTTTATATTTGGTAAATATAGTTCGAGCTAACACTCCATTATGGTATGGAACTCATATGGAGTGAACTTTAGAAAGCTGGTTACATTCCACCCACAGTTTCGAGGAAAGGAGGGAGTGAGCCTACTGCTTAAATCACTTTCTACCTTTTTTTTTGAAGGTTACATTCCACCCACAGTTGGGAGGAAAGGAGGGAGTGAGCCTACTGATTAAATCACTTTCTACCTTTTTTTTTTTGAAGTATGGACCAGACTCCTTTGAATAGTCTCATTTGCATTTAGTGTGCACATTCTAATTGTAACTAATCTAATCATAGAGCTGTGCAAAATCTTGTCTCCTAGGAGACTCTAGATCCTGTCATACTGACAATCAGTATTAGCTATCATTTGTCAATGATTTCCTTGAGACTGGGTTACAGCCACCCTAATGATATCGTAAGTATTCAATCCTTATTGATATTTCATGAGAAAATTTGATATGCAAATGTTCTGCAGTTTTCCCATGATTCTATTCTTTTTTGTATTTCGTTGTTTTTTTGTTTTGTTTTGTTTTGTTTTTTTCCGTGGTTCTATTCTTATCAAGGATCTGGACTTATTTTGCATTAGTGACCTATACTTTATTTTCTCTGACTATCTTCTCTAGATACTTTGCATTTTTAAATGGTGAATAAAATGCTCTATCTACATATATAAGAGGATGTGACTTTACACACACACACACACACACACACACACACACACATATACACACACACATATACACACACACACACATGCAAATGTAATAATTTCCTTACATAGATTCAGAGAAGTCTAGGATAAATTAAATATATGACTAATTGAGAGAAAGAAACAAAGGTATTTGAAGGTTGAATACATATTTTTTTATAACCATGGGTTAGACAAAGGAAGAAGGAGGAAAAAGAGGTATTGGGTAAATACCTTAGTAAGTTCTTACTGTTCAAATATAAAGACCTGAGTTATAGCTCTCGCACATAAATAAAAAGCTGGACGAATTGGCCCTCACCTGTGAACCCAGCACTGTGGAAGGTGACACAACATACTCCTGGGGCTTGCTTGCTAGCAAGTCTAGTTGAATTGGTGAGCTTCAAGTTCAGTGAGCAATCTTCTCCCCAAATAATGGAAAAAGCAAATGAGGAAGACATCAATGTCAACCTGTGTTTAGCCTCTTCATGTGTGCAAACATGTACATGCACACAGCGACACCCACTACCACCCTACCCACAGACAGACAGAAAAATAAAAAAGGGAAAACAAGATTTTGTAACTTAGGGTGGTATCACTTCTTTATGTAATTATAGCCATCCAGTTCTCTATTTGTCTATGAGCTGTTTGAAATATTCAGCTATAATCATTTTCAATAATAGCTAGTCAAAGGGAACTGATTTATGGCAGGTGTTTACTTAGACTGGGGAAGAACGTGTAAAAAAATCATACTATTGTTACTGTCACTAAAATCTTTCCATCGTTTTATCAAAGCTAACAATTATATTTAGAAGCTTGTCATTTGTACATTATAATGTTGACATCTCACTCCAAGTCAACATTAGTTTCTTTTAAACAACAAGCCTTGCAACAATATTTTATGTCTATTTATCAACATGTTTTTAAATTTTCTTAGAAAGCAGAAAAGCAAAAGGTGGCTTAACAACAACAAAGCAATTGATTTAATTTCAAAATTAATGCCTGAGGTATGCTTTAAAATTTTTATTGTAAAGGAAGAGAGATCTAGAGATTGGAGTTCTGTTACTATGGAAACAGGCTATAGAATAACATTAAAAAACATTAATTTGCTTGCTGCTTTTGTACTCTGTGTTTGTAAATGGTCAAATGTTATAAATTTAGTAAAAACAGCAGGTACAAAATGGTTATTCTCATATTTATTATCTTGAAACTATATTCAATAAGAAATAGCACAGCTGATTGGATCTACAGCCCAAGTAAATTAACTAATAAACTGGATGTACATTATATTTGTTAAATTATTGAAAAAAATTGAAGACCTCAATTTTCCACATGAACAGCCTGGCTTTTATTTAATCTCTTCCCAGGGACCTCCACATATGTGACAAACAGTGGAAAACTAATAGAGATTTTTAAAAATTGGTATTTTTAAATTCATTCAAACATTGACAAAGCAACAAATAATTATTTAGTTGAAATAGTGAAACTCACAGTGCTGGTTAGTTTCTGACAACTAAACTCAACACAAGCTACAGTCATCTGTGAAGAAAACCTCTACTGACAAAATGCCCTTACTACGTTGGCCTATGACTAGACCAACAGTTTCTTTTCTTGACTGTTGTTTGTTGGGAAAGCTACAGCCCACTGTGGGTGGTGTCACCCAGAGCTGGGTGTTCCTAGAGGATGTAAGAAATCAGGCTGATTTCTTACTCTGGGGAAGCAAGCCAGTAAGCAACATTCCTCCATGACCTCTGCATCAATTCCTGCCTTGAATTCCTGCCTGGATTTTCCCTGGATGATGGAGTGTGGGATCTGAGAGTTGTAAACTGAAATAAACCCTTCCCTTCCCACATTGCTTTTGGTCACGTGGTATTTACTCACAGCAATAGAGACCCTAACTAAGAGTGTAGCAATTAGAAACCCTAATACACTCACAAAGGCAAATCATATCAAAGTTCTCTCCTCAAGTGAATTTACTAACTAAAATTTCGATTTAGACAGCTTCCAAAAACCCAACTATGTAACCAATAGATCACTGCTTATGTTAGCCAGGGTTCTTCAGATAGATATACACAGTGAGTGATACTTGGAAAGAGACTTCTGTACAATTTGAATTAATAAAGCTTGCCTCGCAATAGAGTAGCTCATGGGGTAGTTTTTAAAAATGTGTAGCCACACATTTGCCCTGCATAGGGTATTAGGCCTGATTTGTACTGCCCGATGATTTCAGAAATCCTTAAACTATAAAATTTAGTTTACTGTAGTGATCAGCAGATGATGGTTCCAGATCAAAGTACACTGCCAAACATCTCTGGAGTAACATATCTTCTCATAGTGACTTTTAATACTAGTCAGAGAAAACTAAAGTAAGGCACGAGTGAATACCAGCAGAAATAATAGAAGCTTGCAAATTCACAGATGCTCAATATGAAATTGATGTGTCATTCAGCACCAAACACATTTCTTTTCCAAAAGTTCCTTAAGGGAAACGGAAGCAATAAAAATGACTTAGTGGGATTTCAAACAACCAGCAAGGACTGCCATCCGTTAAAATTATGTTAACTGAAGTAAAATCACAAAGAGTATGCTTAACAGCATTAGACATAACCTAAGAAAAATCAGCTATATGATGGATGAGCAAATATCATAGGAAGATGGGCAGAGAGAGACAAAAAGATGCCTTTTGGGGAAGAGGTTAAGAAATATAAGTGGCAAAATAAAAACCATCTAATTTTTTTGAGGTTTAGGGGGACATAAGTAGGAAGTGGTTGCATTTGTATTTTTGCATTTAAACTTGTATTGCATTTATCATGAATAGATCATTATAAAGAAATGCTCATTGTGTAATCTGTACTTATAGATCTATGAAGGTGGTATTATTATTTCTTCCTTAGATTTATAGTGTAACACATTGATATTATATTCACTTTACAAATTTAAATGAAAGCTAAAACTATGCAAAATACACTAATTTTTATTAAATAAATGGGCATAATTTAATAAACTATAATTCTATACTTAATGTTTCTAACACTGAATTAAAATTACTAACATCAACATACATACACAAGTGATTTCTTATGATTACTTTGCTGAATTAAAATAAACTGGCACCTAATTAATCCTAATTTTCAGGAAATAATTATGTCTAAATGACCTGAATTTTTTTTCATTTATCACTTTTAACTTTCCAGAGATGAGGGGTGTAGACAACCAAATTATTTCTAGACTCTTCCCTTCGACCACATGATCATCTATAGATTTTTGCTATTTGCTAGGTATTTTTTTACCTGAGAAAATTAGTCAGTGAATTTTGACAGATGTAAACGTCCATAGTACTTCATCACAACCAATATATCTCCCTAAGTTTCCTCTTACTCTTAAAATACGCTTCTCTCCATCTCCATTTTCCAGCTACCAGGTATCTAATTATTGTCAATAATGGTTACCGTGCTGTTGTAGAACCTTATTACATTACAGCCATGCATTATGTGCTCTTTTCTGTCATTTTATTCTGCTAATTACCTGAGGTCTATCTACGTCATCACTCTTACACACCATTCACTCTCCTATCACTGAGCAACACTGCGGATGGATATGCCACCGTTTGCTTATTCATTTCACCTGTAGACAGACATTTGGACTCTGTCCAATGTTTCAAATCAACAGCTTGTTCACAGACATGTATTTGTATGGACAACCTGCTCCATTTATTTTGAGTAAATGCCCGTTATCACATGGCAGGTTTATACTTGATTCTAAAACAACTTCCAAGTTTTTTTACATTTCACTATATTTGATTTTCCTTCCAGTTCTGTATGCAATTTCTAGTAAGTCTGCTTCTGGTGGGAAGAATATATGTATGCTTAATCTTTAATTTTTATTCATATGGATAAACATGTTGTGGTATTTATTTGAGTTCGAATTCCTATGATAATGATGGCTTTACATGTACATATAGAACATGTACATAGAAAATACGTGTGTATTTTCATTGACGACATGTCTATTCAATTAACTTGCTTACATTTCTGAGATAATACTTTTCTATATAGGTCAAGGTAGTCTCCAGCTCATGACCCTCCCTTCTCAGCACTCTGGTCAGGAAAATCAGGCATGTATAAAAAGCTTTGACTTTATCTTTTCAATTTTTGTTGGATTATTTTCATATAATTTTGGTTCATATTTATCAAAATTTGATAATGTATATATTCCTGGTGTACAGGAATATATTCCTTAATTTTTATAATCATGTAATATGCAAGAATGGTCTGCAAGCATTTTAGTAGAAATTTTCAAGAAGATAGTTGCTGGAACACTCCTAAAATGGTTGAAAGAGTAATCAACATGTTCAAATACAATAAATAAATTTTATTATAATGACACAACAGAAGAAGGAATCAAAAAGAAATCTTAAAATTATCCAGAGAACAAAGACAATTAGCATCAAAAGAATAGGAATCTCTTACAAACAAGAGCAGAGGGCAGAGCTGGGAGCAGCAGGACATAATTACTACCCAATGCCTGCTCATCATTCCTCCTTGAATTCCATTTTTTCTATGTAATGTGAGTATGTTATTTTCTCTGCTGGTGCAGGAATGAGACACTTGTTTTGTTTTATTTTATTTTGTTTGTTTTAAAAACAAGAGGTCTTCATTTTTGAAATATATTTGTCTCAAGTTTTAGAATTTTATCTATTTACACTCAGTCATTTTATTTGTGATGTCTTGTGACTTTGACATTTAAAAAATATGTATTTTTAATTTATTCTGTGGTAATTTTACCTATGTATGCAGTGCAGAATGATTATATCCAATTCCTATTTTTTTCCCTCTAACTCCCCCTGGAGCTCTCCAATGTATCCTCATAATTTCTCTTTTAAAAACTCGATCAATGTCCAAGCAGAACTGTCCTGCATAAGCATCAGTATGGAGCCATCCATTGGATTATGGCCACAACCTCAAAGGATGATTATCCTTTTTCAGACCACCATTCATTATCAATAGCTCCTCTGCTAGGGGATCTCCTTGTCAGCTGATCTCCAATCCATATTGGGATGCTGATTAGCTTGATCTTGTGCAGCTCTTGTGTAGGTAACCATGGCTGCTGTTAGTCCGCGAGCATAACAGCCAAGTCATATCATAAAGACAGTGTTTTCTTCTCTTCTGTATCTTCTAAAATAATCCCAAAAACTAAAGAGCAAACAACTACAAAAACAACAACAACAACAACACCCCCTGCCTTTCTCTGATTTCTATGGTCTTTTAATCTTGATAGTTGGTCAGTTTTGGGAAATCCTTCATGATTGTTTCTTTACATACCGCTTCAACCCCACTCTCTGGGAACCTGATTAAATGAATGCTACTCCTCCTCACTCATCCACATGTCTCATAAACTTGATATCACAAATTCAACTTCATGCCTGCCTAAGCTTCATTCCCTCTTGCTCTCTCATTCAAAATTTAAATTCATTTTCATTAGAAAGAGATTCTTCTTTAATCCTATATCCCGAGCACAGTTTCTCCTTCCCCTACTCCTCCCACTTGTCTCAGGTTCATCATTTTCTCATAAGTTCTGTCTAATCTGCTCTTAATGCCAACACACTTGTTGTGTGTGGAAGTGAATAGCTATGCCACCCCTTCCCCTATAGACTCACATGTGTGAATGCTTGGCCCATAGGGAATGGCACAATTAGAAGGTGTGGCCTTGTTGGAAGTGTAACACTGTAGAGGTTGACTTTGAGGTCTCATATATGCTCAGGTTCAGTCCAGTGTGAACTCTCGGGAATTTCTCCAGCACCATGTCTGCCTGGATGCTATAATGCTTCCCATCATGATAATAATGGATTACACATCTAAAACGGTGAGCCAGTCCCAGTTAAATGTTTTCATTTATAACAGTTGACTTGGCCATGGTGTCTTTTCACAGCAATAAAACCCTAACCAAGACACTGTGTTCAAAACATTTGCACCCCAGTTGCCTCTTTTCCAGTCCTATTAGGTACCATTGTATGGTTTTATATATGCATATTTCCATTTGTCTTTGTCACCACAACTGTTAAACATAGCTCTTGTGCAATCTGTTCCTCTATTTGCAATATGGAATACCTTTATGGATCTGCTTTGGTTTTCTTCTTTCTTTTCTGATGATGTTTGTTCGTTTGTTTTGTTTTGTTTTTGTTTTTAGATAAGCAAGTTTTCTGTGCACCCTTCAGCTTTATTTTGCTCCTTGCCTTTGAAAATACATATTTTTAATTTTACTCTGAAGCAATGCACACAGATTCTCTCCTTCGGAGAGTACAAATCTACTTGACAACTGGGCAATGCTCATTTCTACTTTTATAATTTCCTTGCAGTTTTCTTTGAACTGCAGTGTGCTAGTCAGGGCATTCATTTGACTGTGGATCATCTTTGTACACATGTTTGGTCTACTGTATACATTTTCTACTATGAGGAGATATTACTCTGATCACCCTACCATGAGAAATCTCTCTCTTTTGACATGTTTTCTCAAACAAAGTTGTAAAATCATGCATTTAATTTTGTCATGTTCAGTAAATGCCCCAGAAATAATTATTTCAGTGTCTACTTATACTTGGGACTTCATGTTTTTATGACATACACTGATAACAAACTATCTTTTCCTGCTGTCTATACTTTTGAAGACTTATTTTTAAACACATATGTTTGTAGCATTTTTAATTTTTTTTTCAGAATAAACCAATTATTTTTTTTTAACTCACAATCGCAATACAGTTAGTTCAAGGAGGCCAAACACTTGCCCAGTAACCAACACTACAAGCCTCAGTAAACATCTATATACTTAGATCTCTTTCATGGCCATTCCAAAGCAATGGAACTGTTAGAAATATAAGGGTCCACACTTGTACTATCAATTATACAGAACCAATTTTACATTTCTTCAGCTTGAATTTCTTGATTAGATTAAACCATTTGCAATCCTGCACTGGCGCAGCACCTCATTGAAGCCCTCACAGAGTTTGACATCACTCTGGTTCTGAGCACACTCCAGAAACTGCTTGATCTCTAGAGAGCAAGGTCCAAAAGACTGCTGTTTCTGCAGCTGGGCTCCCTGAGGCTCCTGGTTAAGTGATGTCAGGCTTTGCAGGCGGCACTACCACCTCCGCTGAAGCCCGCAGTGATGGCTTGACCCAGGGTGTGCCCCACTGCAGAGCCCACAGCCACGCCGGCTGCAGTGGTAGCCATCTGGGCCATCAGGCCTGGCTGCCGGGGTGCAGTGGCAGGTCAGCCAACTGCAGACCGTGCAGCTGCTGCTGGAGGCTGAGCTGCAGGTGCTCTTCTGGGAGCAGCCCTCATCTGAGGGGCCCGGCTTGCTGGAGGAGACACCCGGGAGGTGCGGCTTCGGGTTCCACGCAGCATCCTAACTGCTTCTAGTCTCAGCGTTCAGCGAAGACAAACTCGCATTTTTAATTTTTTATAGAGATTAATTTGATCATTTGTATTACTATATTTTTCAAATGAGTCTTCTTTTATTTTTTAAAAAAAATATGTGTATGTGTCTATGCAAGTATGTGTTTGTGTGTGCATGTGTGCGTGTGTGTGTATGTGTGTGTATATGCATGTGTGTGTATGCGTGTCTGTGTATGCATATGTGTGTATACGTGTGTATGTGTATGCGTGTGTGCGTGTATGCGTGTGTATGTGTGTGTGTATGCGTGTGTGTGTGTGTGTGTGTGTGTGTGTGTGTGTGTCCATGTCCATAGAGGCTAGAATAGAGTACTGGATCCTTTGGAGCTGAAGTTCCAGGTGATTGTGAGACACTGTTGTCATCCAGACTCAGGTCCTATAACTGAATAACAAGTGTTAGGAACTGCTCAACCATTATCAAGCCTGATATCTCTTGTATATTTGTTGCTTTTAGGATTTTAGCACATATTCACTAGTCAAAAGACCAGGTCCCATGAGACAACTTCAACTGTGCTGTGTACTTTCACTATATAAACACTTCGTTACCTTTTCTGCCCACTCCTGCCTCCTGCTCCTCTTTTTCCTCCAGGTTCAGCCTTATGTTCATGGTTGTAACTTGTTTTATACAACTATACAAGCTGTAAGATTTGCACAGGAGAGGAAACATGCAGTGTTTGTCTTCCTGTGTCTGATTTATTTTATTTACTATTGAACCTGTGTCTGAAATTCTTTCTTCCTTTTTGGGGGAATAGAACTTTACTTTTCTATATGCCATTTTCTTTTCTATTCACCTTTTGACAAATACCAGATGATTTTTGTTTCCTGCTACAGTAAATAGTGCTCAAGAAACATGGACATACAGGAAACTCTTCACTGTGCTTAACAACACTTCTTACTCTGATTTTTTTCTGATAGTGATAACTTAGAAATTTTGCCATTTTCAGCTGGACAACTTTATTTAATGTCATCTATTTTCTTCAGATTAGATTCATACCTATCATCAAGTACATCAGAAGTCTATTTTTAATAGTAAGGATTTGGGTCTTTGCTCATTCTTTAGGTTTCTATCTGTTACCTTCCCTCTTCACTTCAGTCATCGGACTTCTGGCAGCCTCTGCTTAGGGGCTAGCACCTGGGAGCTAAGACAGATGCTCACTGTTGACTGTTGCTTTGTCTTTGAAGAAGCTGCCTGAGTATGCCCATCACCTGAACATGCCCACTGCCTGAAGATCCCCTGAAACTTGGGACTTTGGTACCTGAACTTTCTTTACAATATAATCTAGAGACTTGGTTTTGGTTTCTCTTGTAACTATAAAAACCCTGGCTTATTCTAAGTAAAGTTGGAGCCTTGATTGGGATGCAACTTGGCTTCCTGTTTTCTCTTTGCATTTCAAACCCTCTATTCCAGGTCCTTTGTTCCCTCCTGGCTGAGAGAACCCCGTTTGTGAAACTGCAGGCAGTTTCATCTATCTAACAGATTTGTCTGGAATGTAAGCTCTGGAAGTGTTAACAAGAAGTCCATGTGGGTTAACATAAGACTTGACATGTTTTAGCAGGTTTTTTAGTCTATCAAGAACATCTCTTGTTTGAAACACATCAATTTTAGTCACAGCTGTTACCTGAAATAAGAAGCAATTTACAATATGGTTTGTAGTAAGGAAAAAAAATCTTTCACTAAGGGAGAAAATATTGTCATATATGAGATTCTTCTGATACTCAGATTTTTTTTTTTTTACTTGAACAACAACTCGGTTTCTTTTAAGTAAAAGAACATCTGGATTTCTTTTCATACAGGCCAACACACTTTTATGTGAATTTTAATTTTGAATGTGTTTTCTGCTTGCTGTTAATCACAGAGAACCAGCTGAGAATTAGGGATGTTTGTAACTCTAGGAGTCTACACTGTACCTCTGGCTCCACCACTCTTCAGCACTTCCTGGGCTATAATGTTTCCAGTCAGCTAAGAAAGAGAGATGTTAGGTTAGGGAGGGAAAGATCAGTAGAAGTTGCAAAACTTCACTAGCTGTATCTTATGTATTATAAATTAGAATCTTAGAAATAGGGCTCTCAGGAAGAGAAACTCTCTCTGTGTGTGTGTGTGTGTGTGTGTGTGTGTGTGTGTGTGTGTGTGTGTGTGTAAAACTCATTTCAGTTTCTTTTATAACATCATTTAGGTTCCAAGGCTACTTCACATATTATTAAATACTCATAATGAATCAGGAAATAGACTTCTATATCCTAATTTCACTTATAAGTGGTTGACTCTTCTTTTTCATCAATTTATTTATTTACTTTACATCCTGATCATAGACCACCATGCCTCCATCTCCAGCCAGTCCAACCCTTATACACTCCTCCTCTGATCTCCTTCTTTTATTTTTCCCCATGGGTACCAACTTCCCGTGAAACATCAAGTCTAAGCAAGACTAAGTGCATCTTCTCCCACTGAGGCCAGACAAGGCAGCTCAGCTAGATGAAAGGAATCTAAAGGCAGGCAAAAGAATCAGAGACAGCTCTGCTCCAGTTGTTAGGGGACCCAAATGAACACCAAGATGCACATCTAACTACATGTGTACATGTGTGGAGGGGCCTAGGTCCAGACCATGTGTGCTTTGTGGTTGGTAGTTCAATCTCTGAGAGTCACCATGGATCCAGGGTAGTTGACTCTGTAGATCCTTTTGTGGTGTCTTTGACCCATCTGGCTCCCTCAATCTCTCCTCCCATTCCTCCACAAGACTCCCTGAGTTCAGGCTAATGTTTGCATAAATGACTTGCACAAGGAAACAAAGCTGAAAGAGGAAGGGATAAGGCTCAAATCTAATCTCTGTTTCTAAATTCTTTGACCTGTTGGTATATCAGGAAGGGCTACAATAAGGGAAGGAATTATATAACAGAGATTAAATGACTACAATTTTATCAACATAATATGTTAATCATATTGGAAAGAATAATAGATTTTATAAAAACCACTTCATGTTCTCACCCATATTCTAATATACTTAGTAGTTATAAAACAAGCTAAGTCTCTATAATTCATGACTTTAGTAAAGCCCTGCTTTAAAAACACAGATATATTGAAGGTATGACAATACTTAAGGTTAGTGTCTGTTGGCCACTGAGTGCATCTGAAACTTCTAACTTTAGTCAGACTTTATACAGCTTGCCTAAGTTTCAGCATCCTTTTCATTAAGGTAAATTCCTGTGGGCATAGCAAGAGTCTTGTTTCTTCTTAAAACTCCCATGTTGGTCTGTGCCTCTGTTCTCCTTGCTAGGAGCATCCTCCACTGTGCCTCCAATCACTACCTCCTTTCCCTAGCCCCTATCATCTGTTCTTAATTTAAAAGCTGTTCAAATGTCATCTTAGTTGGGTAACCTTCTACATCCATGTGAATACAATTTCCCAAACCTCAATTCTCTGATGGTATCATGTTTTTACTTCAATTAACCTTCAGATCACTAACTGAATTTTTTTACATGTTTATATTCCCTTCTGCATGATAGTTCTTGAAATTGAGAGGCTTTTTAATCTCTGTATACCCAGTCCCAGCAATGCATAAAAACGCCCAAGTTCATTAGCTAAAAATACCAGACTTGCACACATGAGCTAGTCCTGATTTGTGATTACAGATTTTAAGAGACTGAATGCCTTCTCTCTATGCTATTCCCACATGCCCAACCCTTCAGGCCACCCTTGTGGGCAGAGGGAAGAGAGTGGTCCTGTCTAACTATCAATATGTATGTAGAAAGTCTTCAGAGATGTTGTCTTCATAAAAGTGAATTGTGGAGTCTACTATTGGGGTAAGTGATATAAAACACTTTCTAAAAATGCTTCACATCTTCTAAGCAGATGGAATAGATTCAGTGTAATCAAGGAAAGGATCCTGTGTCTAGATCCCTTCTACAGACACAGTCAGATTCTGAGTCTGTTGTCTAACAGATGTTGCTAGGAAGAATCAAGTACCAGTGTTTAAGGCTAGGAAAAGTAAAAGATCAGTCTGTGAGGATCCAGTACTCTCTCTGGGAAAAATGTGAATTTTATCTTATAATCTGCTACAATGCATGCTCCTTCCTCATAGACTCTCTCTGTTTTTTGTTCCTTTCTACTAAGTAACTACTAAAGACTGTACGTATAGACATAAACACTGGATTCTTAGAAAAATTTCTTCAAAGGCTTTAATCTAAATCTTCATGAAATAGTGCTAAATGCTCTGTGCTACTAATATCAGAGTGTGTCTGTTAACCTGGGACCCTATAAGCAACAATAAATTCAGTTGTTACTGTGTCACACAGACCATACGTATTTAAGGTGTATTTTAATTCTTTCTCTCACATAGTACACACTAAACCCCAGATGTTGTCAGAAGCTTTCTAGGAAAACACTCAGAAGAAATAGGACATTGACACTGTCTTTGTTGCATTATTGGAAATTGTGCTGCATACCTAGATCCTAAATCCAAGTCCTTGCAGTCTACTTAGCTAGCTCTCATCTGCTTCTAAGTCAGAGAATAATTTCCCAGCTGCTGGGAACAGAGTTACTATCTTTTAAAAATGTAGTCTGTATTTCCTGTAATAGTCAACTTCCTTTCAGCCAATTTCTTCCAATTAGTCCTCAGCAGATCTCCCAGTTAACACAGACTTCTATCTATCATACTTACTATGTTCTTGAACTTTAGCCTTTAGAATATTTATGCCAGTATAATTGGTTATAACATGCATGTAGCTATTTGAACAGGAAGTTGTTCCCTTTATTAAGACAGAAGAGGGAGAGATTTGTTTAAAACTAAGACTGTAAATAGACAGGCATGAACCAGAGGCATATTTTGTTTCACCCACACAGTAATTACATATGGTTTTCAAAATCAGCAATTCCTGAGCATATTGTTCATTTGCTAGCAATTTACCTTTCTTCCACTCTTTCCAATATATGATCTATTTTATTTACTTATACTACCTTCCCATCTTCTTAGGCAAACTGTAATCTCTAACGTCTTCATTAACAAATATGCCTGTGATTTGGGATAGACATACTGTCCCCCAAAGTTGTCCAAATTCTAATCCCATGACTTGTTAACAAGTCACTTCATTTGATATAAAGATCTCCACAGATGTGATTATGCAAAGGATTTTAAGGTGGAACCTTATCCTGTATTATCCAGGCAGCTCAACGTAATCACTGGGTCCTTAGCAGAAGAAGGGTATGAGAGGGTCTATGTCAGAAAAAGAATGTAACAACAAAGCAGAGGTTGCAGTTATTTGCTGTGAGGATGGAGGACAGAAACAAGCATGACAGATAGCCTGAAGAAAGTGAAAAGGATCCAGAAGCATATTCTCCCTTAAATCTTCCAGACTCAATGCATACAGGACAGCCAGCATGGGAATATTAGCATTTAAGAGTCACCTCTGAGTACTGAGTCTACTACTATAACATAAGAAAGTTTCATCAAGCCAATTATTTTTGTGATTATATATCATTCTATATTGCATTGCCTAATAGCATGAGACAATGTAAACATTATCTAAAACACTTTTTAAAAGGGCAAACTAACCATTTATAACCAAGAATCTTTTCCATTTGTTCTTGGAGGCCATATTAATATAAGTTTAGTCACCAGATATTGATTCATAACAGTAAGATTCAAAATAGGGGAATTTGTGTCTCTTTCACCAACGATGTATTACAATGTTTTATCCTCTTATTGCATATATAGTGCATAACATATACATATATAATATATATTATAGCTCACAAACTAAAGCTCAGTAAAGTAATAGTTTCTATGTGCTTCAGATTTTTCTACATCAAGCATTCTTCCACATAGTTG
>JADRCD010079613.1:0-13777 GCA_019843815.1 Montemys delectorum | reverse complement strand
TCTAGGAAAATTTTTGCTTCCTGTCCCCACAACTCTAGGTTCTGCTGGCCTAGAAGTTTTGGTTCCAGAGGGTGGAGTTCTCCTACAAGGAGCCACAACAAACATTCCATTGAACTGGAAGCTCAGACTTCCCCCTGGTCATTTTGGGCTTCTAATGCCCTTAAACCAACAGGCTAAGAAGGGAATAACAGTATTAGGAGGAGTGATAGATCCAGATTACCATGGAGAAATCGGATTGCCTCTTCACAATGGAGGTGAGCAAGATTATGTCTGGAGTGCAGGAGATCCCTTAGGGCGTCTCTTAGTACTTCCATGTCCTGTGATTAAGGTCAATGGGAAATTACAACAGCCTAATCCAAGCAGGATGACAAAGGATGCAGACCCATCAGGAATGAAGGTATGGGTCAATCCTCCAGGAAAAGAGCCAAGACCTGCTGAGGTGCTTGCTGAGGGGGAAGGAAATACAGAATGGGTAGTAGAGGAAGGTAGTTATAAATACCAGCTAAGGCCACGTAATCAGTTGCAGAAACGAGGATTATAAGTAATATGAATGCTTCTGTCTTATTTTGTTAAGAATACATTTTTCTTCCAATTTCTTTAACATCAATTGGTATTTAAGTTGAGACACTAAAGAATGTTCCCAAGGGACATTGTAAGTTTATAAATGCGTTTGCGATTGTACGAGGAATAGTTATATCATGTTAGGCGTACTCATGATTTTGTTATTGTTTCATGTGGACATGGGATATTATTTGTGTCAAGTTGACAAGGGGTGGATTGTAGTGGCTATTCCTGGTTGTCAACTTGACTACATCTGAAATGAATTACAATCCAGAATTAGAAGGCTCACCTGTGGCCCTAATCTGGAGGCTGAGAGATACAAGTTCCTGACCTGAATCTTGGCATGGAGACCTTGAGGAATAGTGGCTACGAATCCCATAGGATTAACATAGAAAGCTCTGAGTTCAAGGTCATCCGGGGTTAAAGGTGTGGTGGCACACACCTTTAACCTGGGCCACACTTTTTGCTGGAGACGTATATAAGGACATTGAAAGAAGGAAAGCTCTCTCTGCTTCGCCTGCTTGCCTTGTGGGACTGAGCAATTGCTGGATCCTTGGACTTCCATTCACAGCTGCTGCCGCGACTGTTGTTGGGAGTTGATTGTTGGGAGTTGGACTACAAACTGTAAGTCATCAATAAATCCCTTTACTACATAGAGACTAAGTTCTGTGACTCTAGAGAACCCTAACTAAGACACCATCTGATACCTTTTTTCAGAGACAGGACCTGGGGTACCAACCTGTATGCAATCAGACATGCTCTTCTTGAGGTTGCAAGCAGCAGACAGCATACCTCAGGTGCAGTGCTCAGCCTCGCATCCCGAGCACAGCCAATCACTTTTGCATGACTGCCAGCCATGCCTGGGGGGACTGTCCAGCTTATATGGCGGTAAATGTCTGCACAATCATAGCTGCACTCTGCTTCTGAGTGAGCCTTATTTTGCACAAACACCAGAGACCAACAAAACAAGCCAGGAGTAAAAATATAGCTATGGCCCCAGTGCCTGCCCACTCCTTCAGATGATTCATGGCAGAGGCGATCCAAGGTGATAATCCATCAGCCAGCCCCGCATCCACCCTCGTGGAATTAACCCTGACGATGGCCAATCTCACGCTATGCATGAGATCTTCAAAACCTGCAGACCAATTCCCTGTAAGATATTGAAACAATTGGCGAGAAAGATTAGCAGCCTGAGTAATATTTTGATACTGAGTAGAGGTGATACACAGGCCAGGATACTTCCACTCACAGCCCACCTGGGCAAGCTGCCACAGAGTGTCAACCTGCTCCTGAACAAGGTCAATTCTTTGATTAAGCACCATCAGGCCTCCTTTTAACTGAGAACTCACAGAGGCTTGAGTATCCAAGGCCGTTGCAACAATGGCTGATAACTCATTAAGAGTGGATGCTGTTTGTACAGTATGGTCCATAGCAATGGCAGCAGTAACTGCTTCGGCCACGGCGAGAGAAATGGACACCACAATAGCAGCTGTAATGCCAAAATCTCTCCTATATCTAAACAAAGTCACGGCATTGGGAGCTTCCACAGGAACAGGAATCCACCGTGGCATATGGGTAACCACAGCCAAGGGAAACCTACTGGCATCCCAACACAAGCTATAGGCAAAAAGGGTAAATCTAAACTTTTATTAGTACTAAAAAAGCGAGGAAACACTTGAGCATCATGTCGTATTGGCATAGGTCTTGGGAACACCAACAGAATTCCCCAACGTGACTCTATCAGGACCACCATCCAACTCAGGCTCAGGATCAGCAACAGGGCGAGCATCCACATCTTTGTTACACTTTCGTACTAGCCACTCCGGTACCCACAAAGGTTCTAGATGATCATGAGGGAAAACACAAACAAACCCTCTCGCCCATGCCAGCACTGTATCAGGCCCATGCCACATGCCTGTAAGCACATCCTTCCATTTCACAAAGACTTTTGATACTCCTCCGCTGCTCTGATGACAATCAGCAGTGGAAAGGCCATCCACATCCAGATTTAAAAAATTTAAGATAAAAAGAGCAAGAGGAATTCTTTCTTTTGGGGTACGGCCTTGGCCAATTCCCCTTTTTTGTTTTTGTAGAATTTCTTTAAGTGTGCAATGAACACGTTCCACAATACCTTGTCCCTGAGGATTATATGGCAGGCCATGGGAAACATAAACATTCATCTGTTTACAAAAGTATGTAAAAGTTTGAGCCGTATAGGCTGGTCCATTATCTGTTTTTAATTGCTGAGATTTACCCCAGGCAGCCCAGGCTTCAAGGCAATGCAAGATCACATTGCGTGCCTTTTCACTACTCAATGGGGTAGCATGAATGATACCAGAGCACGTATCCACCGACACATGAACATATTTTAAGGTACCAAATTCAGAAATATGTGTAACATCCATCTGCCATAGTTTTAGAGGGCACAACCCTCAAGGATTAACTCCAATAGATGGCATTTGATGATGAATAACACATTGGGGGCATTGAAGAACCACCCCACAAGCATCAGCTCAGGACAAATGAAACTTTTGTTGTAAGGTTTTTGCCATTTCACAGCCTGCTCCAGGGAACTCATAAAGATAAATTCTTGCCTAGTACATTTATCCACTGTAGAGTTTCCTTCACTCAAAGGCCCTGGCAAACCAGTATGAGCTCTCATATGCTGTATAAAGAAGGGATTTTTATGTAACCAGATCAAACATTGCAATTCTTCAATCAAACCAGAAATACTACTTCCCATTTTTATGGATCCTACAATTTCAAGAACTTTCACTAAATTTACCACATAACCTGAATCAGATATTAAAATGAAGGGAAATGCACAATCCTTAAAAACTTCAACGACTATTTGCAATTCAACAATCTGAGGAGACCAGGCTTAAATTGGCATAAAACAGGTCTCCCACGATCAACTACATAGGCTCCACAACCAGTCTTAGATCCATCTGTAAAAATATTTGGAGCCCCCTTAATGGGACATGATGCTGTTATTTTTGGAAACACGACAGGGTGCTCTTTAAAAAAGGATAACAATGGATGTTTAGGATAATGATTATCAATTATTCCCATAAATCCACACTACAAAATAGGCCATTCGTCCACTGTGCCGCAAAGCACTTTCACTTGTTGAGCTGTATAAGGAACTACAATGGTAGCTGGCGAAACACCAAAATGCTGTAAACACTGTTGATTACCATTATTAGCCAAATGGGCAACAGTGGAGGGATAATATTCCACTGATTTTACTGGTGAAATTTTGGGATATATCCATAGAAGTGGACCATCTTGCCATAATATTCCAGTGGGCTGACTTAAAGTGGACAATATACATAAAATAATATCTTTTCCTTCATCCCATCTCTTCAAGAAGGCATTTTTCAATCCTTCCTCTACCTTAATCAGCGCTTGTCATGTGTCAGGATCTAAACTTTGGGGGGAATCCAAGGCAGCATCTCCCACTAAAATTTTATATAATGGCTTCAACTCATAATTGGGAATATTTAAATAACAGTGAACCCAATTAATATCTCCTAATAACTTTTGAAAATCATTTAGGGTTTGTAGGCCAACCTTTCTCAATTCTAATTTTTGAGGAACCATTTGATTACTCTGGACTTTTGCTCCCAAGTACTCAACTATTTTTCCCTTTTGCACCTTTTCTGGAGCAATAAACAATTTTTTCTTGTTTAACAATTTAAGCCTTATCTAAATTTTCTTCCGACTTGGCAGCAAGCGAGATGTCATCCATATAATGGATACACCTTATTGTGGAAATTGTCGTCTCAGGGGAGCTAAGGCATTGCCCACAAATAATTGGCACATAGTAGGACTATTCACCATGCCTTGCGGTAAAACTACCCACTCATACCTCTGATCAGGCTCCTCATGATTACAGGAAGGAACTGTGAAGGCAAACCTCTCACTGTCTCTCTGATCAAGCGGTATAGAGAAAAAACAATCTTTTATATCAATGACGATTATAGGCCAGGAAGCTGGTAAGGCGGACAACAGGGGCAACCCCTGCTGAACAGGGCCCATAATTTGCATTTGTTGATTAATGGCTCTTAAATCATGAAGCAATCTCCACTTCCCTGATTTCTTCTTAATAACAAAGATAGGGGTATTCCAGGGAGACAAGGAAGATTTTATATGACCTAAAGATAATTGTAAAGAGACTAACTGTTGTGCTGCTGCCAACTTTTCAGAGGATAGAGGCCCATACTGGGTCCTCTGTCTTCAAGTAATGGGGATACCCTCCCCAGTAGCCCCTAAGAAAAACCCAGTCCCTGCCTAATTTTCCTCTGCTTTACAGGAACTGGGCTCTTGCGTCCCTGCAAATACTTCCCTATTCCATAGCCAGGAACATAACCCATTCCTTGCATAATCCTTTGGGCGGTTCCTGAATAAAGTAACTCATTACTCAATTTAAATTCCATGGTAGTTAACAAATCTCTTCCCCATAAAGAAATTGGTAACTCCAATACATAAGGTTGCATAATTCCGGAGTGCCCCTCCTGATCTTGCCATTTTAGCTGTCTTGCACTCATATCTGGAGCCTTTGCATAGCCTAGGCCTTGTAAAGTTTGTGAGGAAGTTTGGACTGGCCACCCTGTTGCCCAGTCTCTCTTTGCAATGATACTTCTATCTGCACCAGTATTGAGCAAACCTAGGATGGATTTTCCTTCTATCTTTAATTCAAGGACGAGCCTTTGATCTAAATCTAAGGATAAGAATGTCAGATCAGTTCCTGATGACCCTCTCTCCTCTGTTTTTCCTGACTTAGCTGCATACTTAGCATGCAAACTGGGAAGTTTGACTAATTGAGCTATCCTGTCTCCTGGAGAGATGGCTGTAATGCCTCTAGGGGAAGCCACCATGATCTTAATTACTCCTGTGTAATCAGGATCAATCACGCCAGGATGGACAATCAGGCCCCTAAGGGCGGAAGACGATCTACCTAGGAGCAATCCCACCGTCCCTGGCTCAAGGGGTCCTTTGAAATCAGTCTCCACCAGCTAGACCCCCATTTGGGGAGTTAATATGAGTTGGTGGTGGAGCAGAGGTCCAACACTGCTGGACCTGGAGTGGCTCTCCTCGATTCCTGGGGTGACGAAGGGTCGGCCACCTCTCCTCTTTCTGTTCCCTGTCCTGATTCTCTACTGCCCCATATATTTGCGAGCCCTGGGGACGTGGGCCCCTCTGCCTGTTTTTATGTACGGGCTCCACCATATCCTTGGGTCAAAGGTTGTCCATTGATGTTTTTTACGGACCTACATTCATTAGCCCAATGGTTCCCCCTTTTACATCTAGGGCAGAGCTGTGGATGCTTAGGGCGTTGGCCACTTCCTGTATTAGGCTCATTTCCCCTTTCAGGGCATTGCTTTTTAAGGTGTCCAAATTTTCCACATTTGAAGCACACCCCTGAGCTTCCTCTTTTGTTCTGACTCAACCGCATCACGGCAGATGCTAGTCCTGCATTGGTTAAAGGCCCCCCTAGCTCTCGGCACACCTTCATACAAGCCTCTAATCCCTTGTTTTTATATGGAGTAATGGCAGCTCGGCATTCCTTAGTACACTGTTCATACACTAGTTGTTTGATCAGCGGCATGACTGCATCTGGATCACCAAAGATCCTCCCTGCGGCCTCCACTAATCTAGCCACAAAGTCAGAAAATGGCTCCATGGGGCCCTGTAAAATTTTTGTAAGGTTCCCGCTTACCTTCCCTTTATTAGGCAAGGACTTCCATGCCTTGATAGCAATCTGATTCACCTGCTCAAAGACTTGCAGTGGGTAACCAGTCTGTTGATTAGCAAAGCGACCTTGCCCCAAAAGCATATCTCTATCCCAGGCTTGATTCCCAGCAGCACGATTAGCATCTGCCTGTTCATTAGCAAACTCAATCCGGAAGGCTTTCCAATCTAGGTACTGTCCAGGGGACAAACAAGCACGAGCAAGTCCGCTCCAATCACTTGGAGTCATGCAGTGTCTTTTAAGTTCTTCCACTTGTGCTAAAGTGAAAGAGGCTGTGATCCCGCAAGTACGGACGGATTCAACCAAGGACTTTATAACCTTAAAATCCAAGGGCTCATGATAATGCTGCCCCTGGGGATCCTGAAATATGGGACATGCTAGCTGTAGCTCTGTCCACACGCTGCGCCAAACCTCAGGGCAAAAGGACCTACCAGAAGCGCCGCCCTCTACAGAGTTATAAGGAGGAGGAGCAGATGGAGGGTTGATAGTGGGCCCCATATCTAACGGAGCTCTTTTCCCTTTCCGTTTTTCTTTCACAGTACTCTTTTCTAATTCCTTAATTAGGGCTTCCAACTCTTCATCTGTGTCTGACCAATCAGTAGTGGAACTGTCTTTCCCCAACTTAACTGATTGCTCCTCCTCGACCTGTTCCAATGCCACCTGCCCTTCCTCTACTGCCTTACAACATCTTTGGTCTTCTAGACATCCCCTGATCAGCTTCCACACTGGTCTCACACCACTCTTAAGCGTACCTTGCTTTCAGGCAAAATCTAGATCTTTCCCCAATTTATCCTAGCAAGCTATCGTAAGATTGTTGGACACAGCGAACCAAGGAGCAGTGGTGTCACACTCATCTAAGAACCTTTCAAGAGTGCTTTTCTTCAACTTTGATTTTTTGACAAAAGTAGCTCCTGAAGAGCCAGAAAAATTGGGCGTGAGTGCGAAGTGCCCATGCTTACTTTCACTTTTGACTTAGTTCGCCCACCCAAGAATCCTTATCGCTCCAACTTGGAGTCCTTATAGCCTCTGCTTCCAAGGACTTGCTTTTCTTCCCACCTTACCTGGGAACTTACCAGCCAGCTGCTCTGACTGCAGAATGTTCTGAGCTCAAAAGAGGGCCCCCCATACGAGCCACCACTTGTTGGAACCACCTCGACCAGCAAGGAAGACGCAACCAGAGAGCTCTTCTTTAAGCAGTTTATTCAGGAACCTTGAACAATCTTCTCTCTTTTTTCCTCTCTCCTGGGCCCACTCCCTCAACCTTAAATGCTCTAAACTGTACTAGCCTCATTGGTCCACGTGGCAAAGGTGGATAGGTCACTCTATGCTGAAGCAAGCTAAATTGGCAGGCATAACCATATATGGACTTGTTTATGAGATAGTTCTCTATCCCAAGAAGCAGAAGTCAGCGTCATCTTTAAGGTGTGGTTCAGACGGTTCTCTACGTGTAAGGAGTGAATAGTGTAGCTTAGTATAGTGCTGGCCTACTTTGTAGGCTCCACGTTCAATCCCAGCATGGCTTAAACTGGGTATGAAGGGCAACCTGTAATCCCAGCACTTGGGAGGCGGAGGCAGGATGACTAATAGTTTCAAGGTTAGCTGGCTGGTGGTTGTGCATGCCTTTAATTCCAACCCTTGGGAGGCAGAGGCAGGCAGATCCTGTGAATTTGAGGCCAGCCTGGTCTACAGAGAGAGTTCCACAACAGCCAGGGCTACTTGAAAAATAAAAACCTCTCAAAAAACAACCACAAAAAAGTTTCAAGGTCATTCTCACCTACAGTGTCTAGTTTGAAGCCAGATAGAATACTAGAACCAACCTCCCCCCCCCCAAATTCTTGAAAGCTAATTAAAAATATACAAGCATGAATGAAGATAATTCAAATAAGGAAGAGTACAAAGTACAAAGAGCATGGGGCATATAAGTCTAGAGAGTCTCAGCAAGCATGCATTCAGTGTTCTACAAGTGTCAGATTCTGAACACTTGGAGATAAGAATAAATAAGATGTAGTTCTTGTATGTCACAGTCTACTAGCTGAGACATAATTCTTATACTCAGAATTCTTGATTCTGATAAACATTGAGAGTTGAAAAAAAAACTGAAGTGGCATTAGCATTGAAAACAGACCAAATAGCCCACAACACCCAAAGGAAGCTCCACTCCCAGGCGCTATAACACGCCCAAGACAGAGGTGAGGAGGACCCAACATCTGTCCAAATAACAGGAGTAACTGGGACCAGCAGGACCAGGCACACAGGAATTCTGCCAGCCCAGTGGCTCAGGTTCCTTTGGGACCCACAACACACAGAAGAAGCTCCACTTCCAGACGCTCTAACATGCCCAGGATCAGAGGTGAGGAAGACACAACATCTGTCCCAACACCTGGAGTAACTAGGACCAGGAGGAACCAGGCACACAAGAACTCTGCCAGCCCAGTGGCTCGGGTTACTTCCGGTCTGTCTTGGCCAGCCCCTGCCCCGAGCAGCCCTTGGGCACAAACTCTGCAGTCATTCCCAAAACACCCAAAGGAAGCTCCACTCCCAGGTGCTCTAACAAGGCCAGAGTCACAGGATCCCAGAATCACAAGATCACAGAGACAGCTTGACTCTGAGGAGTTCTGACACAACCAGGATCACAGGAAGGACAGGCTCTAGTCAGATTTAGCAAGGGCAGGTAGCACTAGAGATAACCAGATGATGCGGGGCAAGCGTAAGAATATAAGCAACACAAACCAAGGTTACTTGGCATCATCAGAAGCCAATACTCCCACCATTGCAAGTCCTGGACACACCATCACACCTGAAAAGCAAGATTCAGATATAAAATCACTTCTCATGATGATGATACAGGACTTTAAGAAAGACATAAAAATAGCACAAAGAAATACAGGAGAACACAGGTAAACAGCTAGAAGCCCTTCAAGAGGAAACACAAAAATCCCCTAAAGAACTACAAGAAAACACAATCAAACAGGTGAAGGAAATGAACAAAACCATCCAGAATCTAAAAATGGAAATAGAAACAATAAAGAAATCAGAAAGAGAGACAACCCTGGAGATAGAAAACAGAAAAGAAATCAGGAGTCATCGATGCAAGCATCACCAACAGAATACAAGAGATAGAAGAGAGAATCTCAGGGGCAGAAGACACCATAGAAAACATTGACACCACAGTCAAAGAAAATGCAAAAAGCAAAAAGCTCCTAACCCAAAACATCCAGGAAATCCAGGACACAATGAGAATACCAAACCTAAGGATAATAGGTATAAAAGAGAGTGAAGATTCCCAACATAAAGGGCCAATAAATATCTTCAACAAAATTATAGAAGAAAACTTCCCTAACCTAAAAAAAAGAGATGCCCATAAACATACAAGAAGCCTATAGAACTCCAAATGGATTGGACCAGAAAGGAAATTCCTTCTGTCATGTAATAATCAAAACACCAAGTGCACAAAACAAAGAAACAATATTAAAAGCAATAAGGGGAAAATGTCAAGTAACATATAAAGGCAGACCTATTAGAATTACATCAGACTTCTCACCAGAGACTATGAAAGCTAGAAGATCCTGGGCAGATGAAATACAGACTCTACAAGAACATAAATACCAGCCCAGGCTACTATACCCAGCAAAACTCTCAATTACCTTTGATGGAGAAAACAAGATATTCCATGACAAAACAAAATTTACACAATATCTTTCCACAAATCCAGCCCTACAAAGGATAATAGATGGAAAACATCAACATAAGGAGCAAAACTACACCCTAGAAGAAGCAAGAAAGTAATCTTTCAACAAATCCACACAAATTTAATTCCACTTCTTACAACAAAAACAAGAGGAAGTAACAATTACTTTTTCTTACTATCTTATTATGAAAATTAATATTACCAACATACCCTAATCGATTGAAATCCAAAAACATTAGGAATTAGAAATGTATTGACTGTCATCCAATAGTCTCTTTAATTTGGTAATTGGAGAAGTAGGTTCAATATACAATCCATATACACTTTCAGCTTGTTTGTTCAGGACAATGTCTTGCTGTTTACAACATAATGGTCTTGAGATATTGCTTCTCCTATCTCAGCCTCTCTAGTAGTAGTATTGTTTATTTCATGTTTTTACACTATAGTATGGTTTTCCGAGCAGCTTACATATTTTAAAAATATTTATATATCCAAAAGAAATGTAGACAATTAAATTGGGAGGGGGTTTTAAAAGAACAACAAAGAGTAAGACTGAATTCTTTGCTTGACATTTGTAACTCTTGTATCAAGTTACCACAGCAAGAGCCAAGATTTTAAGCTCTACTAAATATAAAAACAAATAAACAAACAAAAACACTTTATATATTTATATTCATTTACGAAAATATTAGTAGTGATGTATTATTTTGAAATATATAATTAATACATTTAGAGTTATTTAAAATTTATATTGAGAAAAAGGTTTGTATTTTCAGTATTGTCGTAGACAAGCATCTACATAAGACTGTTAAATTGATTGTTGTTTTATACCAAACAACTTTTATAATACTCATTTTTATTGTTATAATTTTGTTTTTGTTTTTGTTTTTCAAGACAGGATTTCTCTGTATAGCCCTGGCTGTCCTGGAACTCACTCTTTAGACCAGACTGACCTTGAACTCAGAAATTCGCCTACCTCTGCCTCCCAAGTGCTGGGATTATAGGCATGTGTCACCACTGCCTGGCTATTATAATATTTTATAAATTTTAAAGAATATGACAAAGATATCTTAGGTATTGAAGGGGATCTCTGGGAGGAGTTGGGGTACAAAAGGAAAACAAGAATTGATTTAATTCTATTTACTTAAAATATGTTTTTAAATGTTAACAAATTCAGATAAATTGAAATCATGTAACTTTTTTCATTATAATGCAATAAAACTTAAAAAAATAAAATAAAGTAAATACAATTCATCTCAAAGGGGGGAAAAACAGACCAGATCACTTTTCAAAAAAGTTCTGTTTTTAAGGTCTGCTTATAAGGAGATTACTAGTAGAACCTGAGGCCAGGCAAGTTGTTTCCAACATTGTAGACTGGTTTTTTTTCTTTCTTTCATTATATATAGTGTCTTATTTTATTTTTCACATTGGCCTTGAACTCCTGGGCTCAAGCAGTCTTTCTATTGTCTGTCCAGTAGCTAGGAGTAAATAACTGAAGGCCATTATTCCCAACCACCATTTTAAATTTTTGAAATCTGGATTGGTGACTCTCTTAGTCACTGTTCTGCTTCTGAGAAGAGACACCATGACTGAGGCAACTATTACAAAACATTTAATTGGGACTTGCTTACAATTTCAGAGGTTTAGTTCATCATCATCATGTCAGAGAGCATGGGAGCATACAGGCAGGTGCTGGAGCAGTAGCAAAGAGCTACATCAAAATCTGTAGGTAGAAAGAGAAACTCTGGGCTGGGCATGGTCTGTTGAAACCTCAAAGCCCACTCCCAGTGACACACTTCCTCCCATAGGGCTACACTTCCTAATCCTTCTAATCCTTTAATTCTTTCAAGCAGTTCTACTCCCTGGTGACTACACATTCAAGCATTTAGGTCATTCTTAATTGAAACCACAACAGTGTCTTATTATAGATGTGATTGGGCAAGAGATGGGCTGTGTTTGTGACTGTTACCTTTCAGGCCACCCTTCAACACCATTCACCTGCAAAGAAACTTGAAAGAGAACATGTACATTATCTTTCTTGTATTCTTTTAAGTAACAATATCTTGCCTGTTTTAACTAAAAGGCCTGAAAGTAGGACCAGGGATATAGCTATAACTTAGTGGGAGAACACTTCCCTGACTTGTGGCCCTGGATTTAATTCCCAGTGCCAGAAAAAAACAAGATCATTACTGTAAAAGCTGGTAAATAATGAGGGAGAGAGGCTACACAGAACCTAGAGAATGAGAATCCCTTTGTGAGATAAGTGGTAAATAATACTTTTGAGGTTTTGTGCTATATCCTGTCTAGAAGATATTTAGAAGAAAAGCTAAGTAATTTTAGAACTTTCTAGAGCATTGCCTATTTAACAGTGAGTGTGGAAATGTGATGAACACAAATTAATTGCTAATTAATTAGTAGTTGTAAGAACCAATATTAGGGGCTAAACAGAGACCTCAGTGGTTAAGTGCATCCTGTTCTCTAACATAGTACCTGAGTTCAGTTCCTAGTACCCATGTTGAGTTGCTGATACTGCCCATATCTCTAGCTCCAGTGATTTTTCAGTTAGCTTCTCATATCTTAATACTTCACAAACTCTTCCTTGCCTGGCTTGTCTGTGTGCCTGTTTTCCCTCTCCCTGCCCCTGCCATTTGTGTATGTATCTCATTTACATTTATTTATTGGGGGTGAGAAGCATGCTCTTGTCGCTGTACTTATGTAGAGGTCAGAAGACAACCTCAGGAGTCATTACTCTCCTACCTTGTGGGTTCTAGGGATCAGACTTGGTGGCAAGCATCTTCAACAACTTAACTATCACAAGGAGCTGCCTTTCTATTCTTATTCTGATAGTTTAGAAGTAATTGGACCAAAAGGCCAAACAGTAAGTTCTTAAGGTTTTGGAGGCCATATAAGTTCTGTCACTATGGCTACAGCTATCACACAAGCATAAACACAGGCATTATAGCTCATTTCCTACAAAACTATTTAAAGACATTGGAAGTTGAGTTTTATGGAATATTTATCATAAAGTATTTCTTGGAAAATTTCCTCCAACCAATAAAGTGTAACCAGTAGTCCTCAGTTTGTTGTCCCTATATAAACAGACCTAGTTGAGAGACATTTTTTTCTCACATATAAAATGATCTGAGTTCATTTTGTCTAATCTTGTTCTCTCTGGTCTGCCCATCGTGCTGTAGCAAAATTTACTTCCAAATTCCGAATTGGATATCAAGATCTTGCTTGAAAGTCCTTTAAAGACTCCATGGAAGTGCCCATCACCTTTGGTGATACCCTTGTGCTATCAATCTTGATTGTTTTCAAAGAGATGTATCTTACTATTGTCCCTTAATTGATTATTTTCCCATTCCTTGAGACTGATTGCAGTTCCTAGAGTGTTCAGTGATTTTTACTTCTAAATTTTGGTGCATCCTTAAATGTCTTCTTTGCTCTTTACCTCCCCTACTTCCCCATGGGTGAGGGTTACTCTTTCTATAGGAGTCATGCCAGACATTGCTGTCATCTCCAGAAGCTTCCTATTTTCTCCTGAGACTGGATTTATGTGCTGTTTCTACTATTTTGCCTATATTGTAAGACCCTGGTGAGCCTTAGCTTATGGAAACCCCCTGCGTTAATCACATGGAGCCTGATGGGTGCAAAGAGCATGAGGATTTTTATTTCAGTGCACTGAGGCTGTCCCAGATCCTCAGGAAAGGAGACGACCCCACACAACTTGTTCAGTGAGCTTTTATACAATTTTCAGGGCAGCAGCCATTAGA